>JAPYZD010001676.1:0-19350 GCA_030522725.1 Ichneumoninae sp. B BG-2022a
ATCGAACCGGCGACCGCGGATAAGGAAGAAGGAGGAAGAAAGTGAAGGAGCCCGTAACCCTTAGGGGATCGGTGTAACACACAATACCCAATACCCAATCTACGCTTGTTTTTTGTGTCGTCTTGACAATCTCGCGCAACTGTTCTCACGCCTGCTCATATCGTCCCTTTGCTGTTCGATCCTACAATACTATAATATATACTACGGTTTATTATTATGACTATTTTATAATATTATACTATTATACGAATATAGTATAATATTATATTGTTGCACGGATAAGGATGTATAATAATGTTTAATAGATTATTACATTATTATGTTTATTATATTAATAATATATTCTTATCATATTATATTATTGCCCTTTAATAGGGTGCTACTACCCTATCCGGGGTACAACATTCCTCCCCCCTAAAAAGAAAAGAAACTTCGTTTCTTTTCGCTCGTCTCCAGCGAGCTTTATTTTTATGATCCGTGTACCCCGGGTGTCATATTACCAGAGAGGTCGTATAATTACAGAAGGGTGAATATATATATAACCAAATACAAAAAGAAAATTTTCCTGAAATTACTCTAACTCACGCAAATGGAGGAGTATAATATTCTTCCCCGTTACGGAACACGGAGGCGGAAGACCACCGCCGTCGTTGCTTTTTGCTGACGATTGGGGTCGTCGCTCGTGGATCCACGCGTTCGTACTTTTAGGCTATATTAACCGTCGTATCCTACGGAGTTTTTAATGATTTGCGTTCTGGCCATTGCTTCAATTACTTCGGATTCTCCAAGAATGAGCTCCAAATGTAGCCCAAGCCCACCCGCAAAGGTAAGTACTTCTACTATTGCCTTTCCCTTGGAAAGTTGTGCCACCTTTTGAATTATTGGTGTTATGCCGCAGAACCTCAGGTATTTAATCTGGGTTCCGTGCGCGAGCCGTTGACTCGTAAGGTTCGGGTTGTGCTCAGTAAAGGATTGGAACCCAAGTGAAGTACAAACGTATTATTTATTTAGACAGTATTTAACAATGTTTGTTTAGCACTATATTTAGTAAGTTTAACAGATGGCAGCATTGTTCTGGAATGTGGCAGGGTTGTGGAAGAAGGACGAGGAATTTTGGGAGTATATTAGAGAATGGGACTGCGTGGGAATGATAGAGACATGGGTGGAGGAAGCCGGCTGGAAAGAACTGGTGAAGAGGATGCCGAAGGAATTCGTGTGGAGATGTCAGTTTGCAACGAGAGTAAAGAAGAAAGGAAGAGCGAGAGGGGGAATTGTAACGGGGGTAAGGAAGACGATAGAAGAAATAATAGTACAGGAGGAACAAGAAGAAACAGAAGGAATACAAGAATGAAGGCTGAGCGCGAACGGGAGAATTTGGAGGATGATGACAGTGTACAGCAATGACGAGATGAATACGAAGAGGAGGCAATTAATGGAGAAGGTGGATTAGAGGCGAGAAGAAACTCTGGTGATCGGTGGAAATTTTAACGCGAGGACAGGGGACATGGGAAAGAGATACGAGGGTGTGGAAGAAAGGGGAGAGAGGAGGAAGTCTCATCGGGCTTGTGGAAGAAAGAGGGTGGAGTTTTCTGAATGGAAACAAGAGCGGAGACGAGCAAGGGCAATGGACCTTCAGCGGGGGGATGGGGCGTCGGTGGTGGATTATGTACTGACAAATGAGGAGGGTTGGGAAAAAGTAGAAAAGATGACGATAGGGGAGAGGGTTGAGTCGGACCACGAGCCCATGGAAGTGAAGATGCGTGGACAAGTGAGAAGAGAGAAGAAGAAGAAGGAAGAGAAGAGAACGGGATAGGTGCTGGAATGGACGGAGAGCGCGGAAGAAGAGTACAAGAGGAGAGAGGGGGCACAGGAGTTAGAAGGACAGACGGTAGAGGAGAAATGGGAGGGACTGAAAGCAGGAATCGGGAGGATCATGGTGAGGAAGACCATTAAGACAAGAGGGCAGGTGGCAGGCGTGAAGAAGTGGTGGGATAGTGAGTGTAAGAGAAGAAAGAAAGAGGTGAAAAAGATCTACAAGAGGTGGAAGAGCGGCCAAGCATTACGGGAGGAATACGTGAAGGCGAGAGGGGAGATGAGGAAGAGATTTAAAGAGAAGAAGGAAAAGTTGGAGGAGCTAGAGGAAGAAATGGGAAACATATGAAGCGAGACGCAGATCTGGAAATTTGTAAACGGAGAGAGGAAGAAGAGGGTAGGAGTGAGTGAGGGAATTAAGACGGAGGAGTGGAGAAGACACTTCATGAAGCTACTGGAAGGGAAGGAGGCGAGACTGGGGGAGGCAGGGAGAGGAGTAAGAGAGCAGGATGAAGAGGAAGAACCAACGGACGAGGAAATAGAGAGACAGATCAAGAGACTGAAGAAGAAGAAAGCGGTGGGTGCAGATGGAATACCGAACGAGGCGTGGGTGTACAGCGACGGACCGTTCAGAAGAGAGCTAAGAGAGGTTATAAGGAAAGTATGGAGGGGAGAAGGGATGCCGGCGGAGTGGAGGAAAGGTATCATATCACCGATTCACAAGAAAAGAGACCTGGAGAATGTCGAGAACTACAGGGGAGTCACGTTATTGTGCACGGCGTATAAGATCTACGCGGGATTACTGCTGGAGAGAATCATGGAGGAGGTAAAGAATAAGAACATAATTCCGGAGATGCAAGCGGGGTTCAGGAAGGATCGAGGGATGATGGATAACATCTATGTGTTGAAGCATGTGATCAAGAAGGAAACGGAGATGGCAGGCGGCAAGGTGTTCGGGTTCTTTCTGGACCTGAAGGCGGCATTCGATAGAGTGGACAGAAAGGTCCTATGGCAGGCGATGGAGAAGAGAGGAATAAGGAAAGAGCTGGCGGAAAGAACGAAGGAGATATACAGTGCGGTGAACAGGAGATATATGAACAGGAGATATATGAACAGGAGATATAAGAGTGCGGTGAAAGTGAATGGAAGGGTGTCGGAATGGTTTTGGACGGAGAAAGGAGTGAGGCAGGGTTGCCCACTCAGTCCAACGCTGTTGTAAATCCTGACGGCGGACATGAAAGATGAGATGAGGAAAGAGCAGACGGGAGGAGTAGTAATCGGTAGCATGAAGATCTGGACGCTGGCGTACGCGGACGATATCGCGCTACTGGCAACGGCCGAGAGGGACATGAAGGATCTGTTAAAAAGGATGGAGAAATACCTGGCGAGGAAGAAGCTGCAATTGAACGTCGACAAGTCAAAGATGATGACGTTTAGGAAGGGCGGAGGAAAAACGAAGATAATTGAGTGGAAGTGGGGAGGAGAAGAGTTGGAAGAGGTGAGAGAGTTCAAGTACATGGGGTACTTGTTGACGAGGAATGGTGAAGACAAGGATCATATAAAAGAGGTTGTAAAGAAAGCGAACATAGTGGTTAAGCAGGTGTGGGGCATAGGAGAGAGGAGATTTAAGGAGAACTTCAAGAGGAGGAAAATGCTGTTCGACTACTTGGTCATGGGAATTATGCGTATGGGGCAGAGATCTGGGGGTGGAAAGAGAGAGAGGAGGTGGAAAGAGTACAAGTGAAATACCTGAAATGGACCTTGGGGCTGGATAGGTATACTCCGGACTACCTGGTCCTAAAGGAAACGGAGACGGAAAAGGTTGGCTTGAAGACGGGTGAGAGGGCCATGAAGTATGAAGAGAAGGCAAGGAAGAGCGAAAAGGTGCTGGTCAAAGAGTGTATAAGAGAGAGAGAGACGGAGAAGGGGGGGAGAGATTGGGAACGAAGAAAGATTCTACAGAGAAAACGGATTCAGCGGGTGCAAGTAAGAAGGAGGGTGGAAGAAGGAAGAGATATGGTAACGATAATGAGAGAGAGGGGGAGAGAGAGGCAGGGGCAATGGATATTCAACAGGGTAATGGCGTCAAGGTACAACGTGAGGTATAAGATGATAATGACAGCAGGGATGCCAAGTTATCTGAAAGAAGAGGGACAACGAGGAAGCCAGAAATTGCGGGCGAGAGTGAGATGCGAAAATAAAGAGGAAGCAAATAGATACTGGGAGCCGGAGGAGGGAAGAAGGTGCAAGATTTGTGGAGAAGAGGAGAGTAAACTGGAGCACCTGGTCGTACACGGGAGACAGGGGGAGGAAAGACGGTATAGGGTCAAGGATGTTGTGGGAGAAGGTGGGAATAAGGAAGTATTGCAATGGTTGAGGATCATGAAGAAGAAAAGGGAGGAAGCGGAAGTACAAAGGAGAGTGAGAGAGGAGAGCGCAGAGCGAGCGAGAAGAGAAAGAGAAGAGGGGCAGAAAGAGGGAGCGAGCGAGACACGAGGGTAGCTTATAAGGGGAATAGGTTTAAGAGTAGGCAGAGTAGGAATGCGTGAGTGTGAAGGAAGGATGGAAGGATTCACGGGTTAGGAAATTGTAAGAACAAGTCCTTGTTTTAGGCCTCTGGCTAAACAATAAACACATTATATATAGTAGGTTTAATAATATATTAATATTATCGGAGATTATTTAACAATGTTTATTTAGCACTATATTTAATGTGTTTAACAATATGTTAATATTATCAGTGACTTACAAGGGTAACATTGTTATATCTCTTATATATCAATGTCTACCGAGAACCTTTGACTGAGGTTCGCTTTAATGTCCGATTAACGTTCTACTTGACGTTATTTTATTCCTTGATATTAAGGCTCACTTAATGCTTTATTAAGTCAGCTATTTATGCTTGATTAATTTATCTTTCGATGCTTTATCGTTAATTCTTGATTATTCCACTGTATGGATATTGCTCTATTTATATATTATCTGTTGATACTTTAGTTTATTCGTTAAAGCTCTATTTATGCTTACGTCTGTCCTTTTGAATTACCAATCGTAGTACAATTTGTACGCTTAATACACCGACTGGATTACCGTCTATCGTGCGTTAATCCTTCGCGATAAGAGTCCGATATTCGCACAACCTACTTATCGTGTTTGCGCTTCGCTCGTATGGTGTATCTGTAGTCAACCGTAAGAATCAGGAGTTCTGTAAACCATTATCTTTCCAAATCCTCGCTTCTTCGAGAACGGGATTTGGTGCATGTTTTTATTTTGACATATGTGACTCGGTAATTCTCGAGTCGATGCTCTAATTACCGAGTCGCCCGTGATTGCTTAACGGCTGACTCAGGTTTTTGGTGGACCTTGTTGCAACGATGCGCGCTCGTCGCGTGCCGCTGCATACCTCGATATTGTGCAACCGGAGTTGCTCCACTTTTCGGACACCGCTGTCCGAACTGGAATGCACACTACAATACTATAATATACGACGGTATATTATTACGACTGTTTTATAATATTATACTATTATACGAATATAGTATGATATTATATTGTTGCACGAAAATGTATAATAATGTTTAATATATTACTACATTATTATATTAATTATATTAATAATATATTAATGACGGATTAATATATTACTTAATTAATGTCGTATTACTGCCCCCTTAATAGGGTACTACTACCCTATCCGGGGTACAACACTACTCACGGACGGTCTACTGGATCCGCTAGGTCCCCGACGTGGAGATCGTAGGCCCCCGGACAAGGTTTCTTCCCATAGAGGATTCATCCGGTGCCGTCAGCGCCGTATCCGAGAATCCGCGTTTTGTTTCCGACGATCATCAACCGCCGAGCCGTTCACGGTCGCCTTCAGCATTCGTGCCTAGCCGTCCCGCCCTCCAGTTGCGAGGAGGTCCTAGGCCAAACATCCGTCCAGCGGGGGCCTCCGAATTCGACCGCGAAGAGGAGGAAGAAGATCCGGCGTCCCGGCAGAAATGCGCTGCGAGGGGCGAGATGTACTGGCGACTTGCCGAGTGGGGTTAGCTACATTGTCTGTAAGCATCCGCTGGAACTACCCCTCGTATACTCATTTATGTATAAATAAAATGGATTGCCGGGATTTCCTGAGTTTTTTTCCTGTTTTCTTCCCTTCCCTAGGGTAGTCCCCGAACGTGCGTCCTTAGTGATGCCTGGAGGTTCGAGTACCTCTGGTGTTGCTGGAGTCCTGTTCCATAAGACTTGGTACAGCGGAATCGGTTTCCGCGGCTTGATCATCATTGTTGCGTTTCGTCCGGGCTTCCGGCCGCGGTTCCGCCTTCCTATGGTAAACCGTTCGTGAGTTGCGCTGACTCCGTGCTTGAGTTGCAGGTCAGCCAACCCGGTCGCAGCTCTGCTTCCTCTTTGGCCGCCGTCAGCATCATGTTGCAGACGGGCACGTGGGTCGCGTCGTCTTCGCGCTGTTTCCATCGTCGAGCGGTCTCCAGCTACCTCGTGCGCCGCGGGTTACTAACCCCGGGCCGCGTAGCATATATTTGTTATTCGCTTTTTTTTTTTTTTGCTCCGTCGGTTTCTTTTTGCGTTAGATGCATTCTGGCTCGTAGCTGCGCAATACGTACAGCTGTTGCCCCGGCTGTCCCAATCTTGTATTCGGCGGTTGTTTTGCGTGCTTCAGATTCTTCAGGAATTATTTTTCCATTTTTTTCTCCTTAGAGTACCTATTTTTCCCCAATTTTCTTCATTTTCCCAGAGCCTACTTTTAATTTTTTTTCAGTCTATTGATCGGGTAGGGGAGGACAGTTGCGAATGACGTAGAATACGTACGTGATGGAATATTCACGTAATTGGCCCTAGCAAACTAATAATTTCAGATGCTGACCTGTACTGAATATTATCCTCGTATCTACGGGGAATCCAGTTCACCGTTCTGCGTTAGCACGAGGTGTTTTTTTTCCTTTTTTTATTTATTTTTTAAATAGTCCCTGTCGGCTTCCCTACCCTCTTCCAGTCTTTCTTATGCTGTTCTCAGATTAAAAGCTATTTGAACTAGTTTTAAATCTTGAATCGTTCGTGTTCTAGTTTTCCCAAATCTGATTTATTTAGACGTTTAGTATGACGGGATTTCAAATTTTCCATTATATCTTTCTTTTTCCTGTTGTATCGGACCCCTTCAAGTATCTTATTCGGATTCCCTTCATTTAGTTCCAGCTTCCCTCTTGTACCGTATAAATCCCTCAGGGTTAGGGCTAGCCATAGATTATGTTTAAACATACGAGTCATATGGTTTGGTATTCCCCTGCTACGGTCAGATAAAAATTCTTTAACTCGCTTAGATTGCTCACTAACATTCCTCTTTTGAACGACTGGGAATTTATCCATTGCACCCATGGTGTTGCACTGTCTCCCAGAGATTCCTTCGAAATTTCGAAATTCTTGTTCAAGGAAACCTACAGACCTGTCCACTTAATTTATGGATTGTTTATAACTCGAATTTGTTCTTTTCTTTTCCGATGAATTAAGCACTCATTTTTTAACATTTTTTTTTTTTTTTTTAATGCTGATTGGTTGCTGGAATAGATCTGCGCAATCGCTGCTGAATTTCAAATTAATCCACGTGCATTCAAACTACGTTGAAACGATGCTTCGGTATTATTCAGCTCTGCTGCGGAATGCGCTTCGTTTACGCTCGGTTGTCCGCGATCTGGCCGGTTGTGGTTGTACTTCTGCCCGTCGGTCTGACCGTCCGCATGGCTGTACTACTGACAGTCCTGGCTGACGACCTGTGCCGCGCCGGTTGCAGCTCCTTGGCGCTCGGGCGAGCGCAGCTCGTCGTCGCCGGTCTCTCTGTTACCGGCACCTTTCCTACGTGTCGGAATACCTCACGGCCTATCGTCATGCTGACCGGTTTACACGGAAATTTTCCTCCCATCACTTTTCGTCCAGTCTATTAACCCTGAATCCTCTCGGGCTATCATCGAAGGATTTATCTCCCTTTTTTCCTTATAACCGCAATCTTATTTATTTTATTGTCGACAATGGAAGAATTTTTTCTTTTTGATAATTACGTGTCCAAACACTGGTTAGTTTGTAACGACGATCGATCTCAACCATCCGTACTGTTTCCCTCTCTATCGACACTGTTTATGTTACGATTTTTCCCCCTATTGCTTCTTCGCTTCTCGTTGTTATGATGGTTTTCCTCCTACTTTCCACTCCTTCTCACCTCATGTTTTACTTCAAAGTGCTCCGCGCCACTTCTTATTGCTTCTATCAATAAGGGGGATACATAGTAAATTGTATAGTTTCTCAAAACGTATTCCTTTGGAAAAAATACGTCGACCTGGAGATGGTTATGACTGATTATTTCAAGCAACTTTACTTTCCCTTCCTGTACCCTTCGACCCTATCTTTTGCGACGTTTATCTCGTTATATATATACAGATATATATTGTCTTGCCGGTAACAATTTTCTTACATCGGGATTATATTTAAACGATGCGTTCTTTTCCGTTTTCTACTATAAATGGGACTACCAGTAAATGGGACTATCGGTATCTTCTATGAATGCTATCGATACCTACTTTCATTTACCTTGCTTCGGGGAGAATCGTGTGAGACGATTAGTAATTCAACACGTTGACACGTATACCTGCAAGTTGTGCATTCCCTGTTCTGCCCCTCTAGGGCGCAACGCATGCTCCCTTCTATCCTTCGGGTTTTTCCCTTCAAATATTATCCCCTGGCCGAGAGAACATCTCTGTCACCTATATTCTAGGGGTAGTAAAATGCTTGAAGTGACGTGGAGTGGAGGATGCCAGCGGTAATTCCCGTTTCTCTAATTTTGGACATTGCGAATGTTTTCCTTTCGACGTCACTTCGTTCCAGGTTAACCTTCGTTGGTCTGTCAATGAATCTCGGAAGTCGAAATTCCGAGCCTTGCTCTGTGATGCACAGCCATGTGGCCTCACGCCCAACTTACTCAATTCTCGTTTACTTTGTCTTTCCGGCTCGGACAGTTCCGGCTTATCCGAAAAAGACGATGATTGTTCGTTCTGGTGCTTAAGGCTGGACGCATCAAACCCGCTAATATCTTTGTTGTATATACTCTTTATTAGTTTAACGTATCGAGGACGATCAGGGTTTTTGTGTCCTTTTTTGTGACAAAAATGGTATTAAATAATCTTGGACGTACTCAGATGCAGGTGGGCAATATTTTGATTGCAACCGAATTTCCCAACCTTTACGTCAAAAGTAATGTTTTCCGGGTAAATTCCTCTCAATGAATTTTATCCCGGTTACGCGCATCACCATCTGCGCGAATGCCTGTAGTGACTGCTTCCTCTTGCGAGGCCCAATTATGGGGGAATAATTATTGCCCAAAAATATAATCGTTAGAAAGCAACAAATGGATTGACTGATAAACAATTCTGTCAGCTCCTCGATAAGGGCCGTTACCCTTGCGCCGGCCTTCATGTTCGAGGTAGATAATTATTCCTAATATACGTTTTAGAGCTCCGTTTACGAAATCCGCAATACTTTCATTTCTCTCGCGGGAGATCTCGCAACCTGTTGCCTATATTTGCCGAAGAATTTGTTCCCACTTTTTCTTTTAATTGAGCCTCCTTTAGGATTTCAAGTATCAGTTCTAAGGTTTTGAACCTTAAGGTTTCCCTACCGCTCGCTCGAAAATGTTTTTGGCCGGTTTCATCTGGGTAAACGCGTTTAGATATTTTCCCACATGGGGTTCAACAGATGGTCCGGCAGCTTCACAATATTCCGTAAACGCTAAGGTTTTCGTCGCCAACATTTGTTATTAACAAGCAGGTGATTTTAGATCTTGATACCGGATTTAAAAAATGACTTTTAGCAATAATTTGCCCATTAATGGTGTTATGCCGCAGAAACTCGAGTATTTAATCTGGGTTCTGTGTGCGCGAGCCGTTAGCTCGTAAGGTCGGGGATGTGCTCAGTAAAGTTTTGGAACCCAAGTGAAGTACAAATGTATAGACTTATTTAATCAGTATTTAACAATGTTTATCTAACACTATATTTAATATGTTTAACAATATGTTTATATTATCAGTGATTTACAAAGGTAATATTGTTATATTTATTATATAACAATGTTTACCAAGAACCTTCGACCAAGGTTTGCTTTAATGTCCAATCAACGTCCAACTGGACATTATTTTAATCCATGATTAATGATCACTTAATGCTTTATTAAGTTAGCTGTTAACGCTTTATTAATTTAGCATTCGATATTTTATGGTTACTGTTTGATTAGTTTATCCATAAATGCTTTGGTATTAATTTATATTTTAAGCATTAATGCTTTAATTTATCTTATTAACGCTCTATTTATGCTTACATCCGTCCTTTTGAATTACCAACCGCCAGTACACTTTGTACGCCCGATACACCTTCTCGATTAACGACAATCGGACGTTAATCTTTCACGATAAGAGTTTAATATTGTCACGACCTACTTATCGAGTTACGAGCCCTGCTCGCAACCGGTATATCCGTAGTCAACCGTAAGAATCAGGAGTTTCGAAGAGACTGACGAGTGCCTGCTCTCAGTCCCTTATATACGAATAAGAGAGCAGGCACGTTAGCTTAATATTGTTTGGATGTTTATGGTTTACTTTATTTCAATAAACAATTATCTTTCCAAATCCTCGTTTCTTCGAGAACGGGATTTGGAGCATGTTTTTACTTCGGCATATGTGACTCGGTAATTCTTAACTGCTTAATTGCTTAACTGCTGACTCAGATTTTGGTGGATTTCGTTGCAGCGATGTGCGCTCGTCGCGTGCCGCTGCATACCTCGATTATTGTGCAACCGGAGTCGCTCCATTTTTCGGATACCGCTGTCCGAACTAGAATGTATACTACAATACTATAATATATACTACGATGTATTATTACGACTATTTTATAATATTATACTATTTTATATATTATAGAGTGTCGCCATCTGCGTGCGTCTGACCAGTCGCACAAAAGTTTAGCTCGTATTTGTTTAGCTATTTAGCCGAGTTATCTCCGCATTTTTGTTGCAAACTGTTGCACAGTGGAATCATTACCGTTCACCCTACACGTCGGTAGTTTTCTTAACCGGATCGGTTAAGTTTTAGGCTGTCTAGAACGGTTTTTCTGTTACCTCGGCCTTTAGCCTCGTTTTCGGTGACCGTTTGATAATCCTACTGCTATTCTATGTCGCTCGCTCCTCTCTGGCGTGTGGCACAGTATCAGCTACTCAGTGTTGTCCGGTGATTATACCGTTTCGGCTCATGCATTACTTGCATACGCCTCCGGATCAGGCAATCATGAGCCAAAAGGGAGCCCAAAACGGGAATCTCGCAAGCTCCGATTCTTTAAAAGTACCATCTTCGCAAGCTGGGCTATGTAAGGGTTGCGGAAAAAATTGTGGATCTCGTGAAAAACCATCGTCATGCCCGCGGTTCGGATCGATGTTCCATCCTTCATGCGCCAGCAAATGTCAAATTCCCCCGAACGGCGGTTACTCTCGTTCTCGTTGTGGTTCTCGTCCGGCTTCGCCGACAGCTACGGTCGACCCACCAGGGTTCGAACCAACCACAGTCTCTCAGGACAACTCTCGTCCAGTTATTGTAGATGATCTACACTCGGCTCTCGACGTGCTATTCGACAAGTTCCAACTGAAGCACGATGCCCTCAGAGACGACCTAAAGGATTCCGTAAAGGAGGTAGCGACTGAACAGCGTCAACTCCGAGTCTCGTTCGATCAATCCATGGCTGCCGTAAATTCTCGATTCGACGCGGTTGATTCCCGCTTTCTCGCGGTGGAGTCAGAGGTCACCGGGGTCAAAACTGAAATCGCAGAGCTTCGTGGACACGAGCTATCTGCGGAAGCCATCATCAGGGAGTTATCCGACCAAAACCGAAGAGCAAACAATATTATTTTATTTGACATCCCGGAGTCTGATGATCAAGATCCGGAGTCTGATGATCCAAGATGATCCGGTGTGCAAGAATCGGTCCCGCCACGGCTATCGCTACTCGCCACAGCCCACGGCCGCTCATCGTCACGCTTGTTTCCAGCTCTGATGCTCTACATGTACTAAAAAACTCTCAGTTCCTTAAGCTCGGGGACAAGACCATAAGAGTAAAAAGCGATCAAACAGAAAGACAGCGGGGGCAGCTTACAGCGGCAAGAGCTCAGCTCGCGGAGAAGAAAAAGGCCGGAGAGACCGACTGGACGATTAAGTTCGATAAAGGAGTTCCGAGGATGGTGAAAAAAGTGTAGAGTCCCAAAAAAACTGATAGTGCGTGGGGGCTTATCGATGTACTTTCAAAACTTGCGTGGCCTTCGAACTAAACTCTCCGATTTAAAAACATCGCTTATAGTTCAGGTAGCTAACTACGATATCTTTGTTTTCGTCGAGACATGGGTATCGGACGACATATTAACCGAAGAGCTCGGGCTAGCGGGTTATTCCGTATATTGGTGCGACCGGAACCGTAGAACCAGCTCCGCGACTCGTGGTGAGGGTGTTCTCCTCGCTGTCTTGTCGTCTCTTACCAGCTGGGAGATAACGCCGGCACACAACCATATTGAACAAGTATTAATGAGAGTATCGGGTCTGGCGGGGAGTCACGTAATCGGAGTCGTGTACTTACCGCCGGTATCCCCACCAGACGCCTACCAAGCTCACTGTGATTGTATTCTCGCTGCCGCCGTGACGTTTCCCACCTCTGGGGTACACGTGCTCGGCGATTTCAACTTGCCGAATCTTTCATGGACACACGATGATCTCATGTTAGCTGTCGCGCAGTCCGACGGTGCCTCACGAATAGTTCGTGATGCCGCTGCTGTCATCGCCACGGAGTTTACAACGATCGACGCTCGCCAGAGCAACCCAGTGGCAAATATTTATGGGTCAACGTTGGATCTCGTCTTCTCGAACGGGAGCTGTCGTGTCGAGCGAGCTATCGAAGAACTTATACCTAACTTCTACCTGCCTATTCTGATAATTACCACCCCCCTCTTGATATTTTATTAACCGTTTACGATAATGCTGAGGAGACCCGAGTGCTTGAAGGATCCTTCGATTTTCCGAGAGCTGATTATGAATCACTCAACTATTTCTTAGCAGCGTTTCCATGGACCGATACTTTAGCTGTCGAGTTAATAGATGCTGCCGCGGTCATGCTTACCGAAACTATCCAATTCGCCATTGAGAGATTTGTCCCATGGAAACCCCGTTTTGTATCGAAGTATCCTTCATGGTTTTCAGCGGATCTTCGACGCTGTGTAGCTCTGAAGAGAATCGCGCATGCTAGGTTCAAATCATCCAACTCAATTGAGGATTATACAGCATTCTCGAGGCTACGCGCTCGTTGTAAAACCCTTACCGACAACTGTTATCGCGAGTATATTAGCCGCACTCAGGCCCGGGTGTGCACTACCATTAAGGCTTTCTGGAACTTTGCAAACGCGGACGCAAGGGAAGGGTGGTACCAAATTTTGTGAGACTCAACCAAACAACAGGCTCATCTCCGGTCGATAAGGGTAACCTGTTCGCTACTCATTTTGAATCTGTCTTCGTGAGGGATGCCGGATCATACCCGCCGTTACCGCCTCTCCCTATCGTCCATATTGACTCTCTGGCGCTATCTCTTGTTGAAGTTTTCGATTCGCTCGCGACATTAAAAGTTAATAGTGGCCCAGGGCCTGTCGGTATCTCAGCTGTACTGCTCCGGAACTGTAGGTACGCCCTAGCGCAGCCGTTACATTTTTCGTTCAACAGCGTGCTTTACAAACTTTGTTATTTCGGCGTTGGGGGAGAAATCTCAGGTTGATACAGCCTGTACCGATTTCTCAAAGGCTTTTGATCGGGGCAACCACAGAATTCTCCTCTCCAAGTTGGAAGCCGTTGGGGTTACCAGGACGCTTCTCGACTGGATTCGTAGCTACCTCACAGTCAGGATACAAAAAGTTAGAATCGGCTCTGCATTTTCGAGGGAGATATACGCTATCTCGGGAGTTCCACAAGGGTCACATCTGGGGCCCTTGCTGTTTAATATTTTTATTAACGATATTGTTGGCGTACTCGAAGGTACCAACGTACTGTTATATGCGGATGATTTGAAAATATACAGCAACATTAACTCCCTTGAAGATGCAGGACGGCTCCAAATGGCACTAAACAGCCTGCACAAATGGTGCGTCGACAACGAATTATTTCTAAACATAACCAAATGTCACATCGTACGTTTTGCTCGAAAGTCACAAGTATACGACACGGGGTATTTCATTGATAATAATCCGCTCGACTCTGTCGCCTCAGTGCGTGACCTAGGTATTATCATTGATAACGAACTATCTTTCGCGGGTCATTACGCTCATCGCATCAGCCCTCAAGATTCTGTCTTATGTTAAGAGAGTTGCGGCCAGTTTCGATAATCCCCACGCCCTCAAAGCCGTTTATACTGCTCTAGTACGATCTCGGCTTGAATATGCCTCTGTAATATGGTCCCCCCACCAACAAACTTTCTCGGAGCTCTTTGAGAGGGTGCAACACAAGTTCCTGCGCTTTGCTGCTTTTGTATTGGGGCAACCGATGAACTTTGCCGATCACGATTACGGGCCAACAATGCGCACTCTTGAGTTGCACACTCTGAAATCGCGCAGAAAAGTGGCGGATTTGATATTCATGTACAACATAGTTAATCGTAATTTCGACTCAGCGGCGCTCTGTTCATTAGTTCGTATTCGACACCCGGAGAGAGGAACTCGGAACACCGATATTTTCGAAGTCCCGTTCTATCGGGTAAACTACGCGTATAACAGCTGGCTACCGCGTTGCTGCAGGCTGGGCAATCTTTTTCATGGCCAAATTCCTCTCTTCGGCGGCAGTCTATTTAGGTTTAAGGTTGGTCTCCTAGCGCTATTTCCTTACGGATAACTTACGTTACGTCTGTTATTTTCTATTTTTTGTTTTTATATTTCTAAACTTCTGTTATTTTCCTCGCTAATTATGAAATTATGTTCTCGCCTATGGCAACTGGTCATGTGCACTGTGATTTATATTGGTTGATTGGGGATAGCCATCAACTTGTAATTGGGCTTGCCCGTTCTTACTAAATAAATAAATAATACTATTATACGAATATAGTATAGTATTATATTGGGGCACGAAAATGTATAATAATGTTTGATATATTACTACATTATTATATTAATTATATTAATAATATATTAATATCGTATACATGATGTCGGCAAATTTTCTACGCGACTCGAGACTTTGGAGATCCAAGCGACGGAGCATTGGCGCGTAATCGTGGTCCGTTATGTCCATTGGGTGCCCTAATCTAAAGGCGGCGAATCTTAAAAATTTATGTTGAATTGTTTCTATCGATTTAATATGTACAAGTTCGTATGGACACCAAATCGGCGATGCGTATTCAAGGATCGGTCTCACAAGCGACGTGAACAATATTTTCAAGGCAACCGGATCCTCAAATTCTTTGGCAATGCGCTTAACATACCCGAGCATCGAGCCAGGTTTTTTTAATATCTCTCGATAATGCGCGTTGAAGGTTAACGCACTATCGAAGATTACTCCGAGATCACGTGCCGAAGTGAGAGCTTCCAAGACCGTTCCGTTAATCGTGTACGGGTATGTGACCGTTCTCCTGAACCTATTGAACGAAATTGATAAGCACTTGGTGGCATTTAGAGCCATATCATTATAAGAGCACCAGTTCATAAGGCTTTCAAGGTCATCCTGTAGATTTTGTGCCTCTATCGGTGATTTAACTTCGGCAAAGATTTTCATGTCGTCCACGAATAGAAGTACACTGCTCGTGGCTACTGCTTGCACTACATCGTTAATAAAAACATTAAATAGGAGTGGTCCCAGGTGCGAGCCCTGTGGAACCCCTGATATTGCGTTTGCGATTCTGGAACAACTATTACCAACACGGACGAACTGTGTTCTAGCAGACAGGTAGCTGCTCAACCACGAGAATAGTTGACCCGAGAGCCCATAGCCTCGGAGTTTAGCCAGTAGTATCCGATGGTTCACCCTATCAAATGCTTTCAAAAAGTCCGTATAAACGGAGTGAATTTGCTTGCCGTCCTTCAGGCATTTTATAATAACGGACGAATATGCCGCAAGGTTTGTGACCGTTGATTTGCGACAGCGGAACCCATGTTGTTCAGGCACGATTTTATCCTCTAGATACTCAGACACTTTTACCGTAATTAGCTTCTCAAGCAACTTTGGGATTGAATTCAATATAGATATTGGTCTATAGTTCTTCACCGAGTCTTTGTCTCCCGATTTGAAGAGCGGCGATATTGCACTAACCTTCCGTTGGCACGGCATCCACCCCAAGCTAAGCGATTTATTAAATAAGATGTGAAGTGGTAATGTAAGCGTGACAGCACAGCTACGGAGAAATAACGGCGGAATACCATCGGGACCCGGACCAGCATTAACTTTCAGTGCGAGCATTCCTTCAAATATCTCGGCCATTGTTAACGAAATCGCATTAATCCCCGAGCTCTGGGTGGCCATATAATTCGGAAACGTACCGGAATCTCTCACATACACCGCTTCGAAATGCCTAGCAAACAAATTAGCGATCTCCGCATTATCGGCGGCTACTTCACCATCCAATGCCATCATCGACGGCAACGCTCTGTCCGATCTGCCTGCGTTCGCGAATTTCCAAAAAGCTTTAATATCCCTATGAATGTACCTTTGTGCATCGTTTATATACTCCCGATGGCAGTTAGTTTCAATAAATTTGCACCGAGCTTTAGCCTCTGAGAAGATGGCATAGTCCGAGTCGAGCCGAGTCGATTTATAGCGAATGTGTGCTTGTTTCTTAACATGCACGGCACGAATAAGAACCCGAGAAAACCACGGCGGAAACATCGAGGGCCTCTTACCAATTTTAGGTACGAACAAGTTTATTGCATCCATAACTATACTAAGAAACGTGTTTATTGCAATATCAAGGGGCAACGGTGCCAAAATCTGTTCCCACGCGACGCTAGCATAATGATCGTTCAGCGCGCTAAAAATAAAGATAGTCCGCGCGCTTAAAGTCTAACCGTGCTTGAACAGCCTCAGGAGCAAGAGGATGGCTGTCATCGTGCTGGTGAAGTTCAATCGGCGGGTGGTAAAGATCACACGGCAGAAGGGCCTCCGTCGGGGTTCCAGGACGTTGGTGAGTCTCGGTGGTGAAGACGAGATCGAGTATGGAGCCAAAAGTGTTCGGCACCATGTTAACTTGGCGCAGGCCCAGACCACCGAGGTCCGCTGACAAGATGGCTGCTGCTTCCACGGTGTTCCACGACGATCCAGGAGCTAGTTCGGTCGACAAGGTCCCTTGCTCCCACTTCCATGAGATGCCTGGAAGATTGAAATCGTCGAAAAGGTATGCTGAGGCGACTGGATTCGCCGCTGCGACTGACTCCGCACTCTGCGAAAAAGTTGCATAGTTGTCTGCTGGTGAGAGCGGTGGAAAATAAGCCACTGTAACGGTGCTCCTGCGACGCGAATGGGTAATGGAAACAAAAACTTGTTCGATGTGGACATGCCGAACCGTGCATCTCGAGCTACCGTGTTTCCCGGACACAGCGATAAGGACGCCTCCTCCCCTAGACGCATTGCTCGTGAAGGGCGAACGATCGCATCTGAATATGTTAAAGCCTGTGAACCCCAGTTCCGTGTTACTAATCGACGAGTCGAGCCAGGTCTCCGTGAGGACAAATACGTCATAGAACCGTGCCAGTAGTGCGAGTGACGATGTTAGCTGCTGCAACTTGGTTCGGAGCCCTCTAACGTTCTGGTAGTAGATGTTTAGCTATGCTTGGGAAGAGCTATGGCCCCCCTCGCTCCATTTGCTTCGTGTTGAACCGTCGGCACACCATCTTTGTATTTTATGGTGAGATTCGATTCCCCACCCTTCTTTCTCTCCTCCAGTTCGGCGCGTGCTTTCTTCAGGAGGTCTTGCTCCATCGTGGTCCGATCACCCGCAACTTGGACAGCCGTGCCATTGAGTTTGAGTCGATTTCTGTTCTTTAGCACATGATTTACGTCTGACGCCGATGCAAGTGATACTAGTAAGGCCCCAGGTTTAGCATCCAGTCCAGTAGCCGGCCAAGCAGCACCTAACCTTGAGACCCGGATTCCATCTAACCGAACGTTGAGAGGCTCGAAGATCTCACTGGCTGATGTGCGATCATTCCCCCCCTCTGGGACGTTGAACAGTCGGATGGTCGAGGCTCTAAGTGTACGCTGGTAGACCTCTTGTGCAACATGAGCCATCGACAAATTTTGACCAGGGGGTTGGTTCGCCTCCAGCTTCCCCTTGAGCACCTCCACCGTCTCACAAAGCGATTCCTGTCTTGCCTGCAATTCAGATACCCGATTGTCCATTGTGACGCTCTGTTGTGTTAATTTAGTAATAACGGTGCCTGTTTCCTTAAATTGTGCTGTAGCTTCAGTGGACAGCGATTCCACAGAATCTCGAATTGCCCTCTGCTCCTCCCTTATCGCCGCCTGCTCATCCCTTATTGCACGCTAGTCGGCCATAAGCTCATGTACCGATTCATTAACTTCAGTGAGCTTTCAAGTATGCTCCTCATCAAACGCCGTTTGTTCCTTTGAGAAACGGTCGAAGTGCGATGCAAGGAGCAAGTCGAGATCCGCTCTCGAGAGCACAACCTGGGTTGCCGGTTGCGGCGCGTCCGGTTGCGGCATCGGTGAGGATGGACGAGATCCGCAACATTTCGTGTAGCCCCCGGACGGGCCCAATACTGATCTCGCCGCACAACTCTGATGATATGGAGCTTTACATTTCGGGCAGAGTGTCGATTTTTCGGCTAACGGGCCTTTTTTTACAATACCTGCAATATTCCGGTGTGTTGAGCAAGTCCGTAGTACTCATGTTACCGTTCCAAGACAGTTGAAAGGTTGAAAAATCTTAATATGCGTCTTGCCGATAAGCTTGGTACGCGCCTTACCGACGCAACTCGCACGAGGACATACAGGTGCCGACACTGACCCACTGTGGCAACACGAGCAAGGCCGAGAGTGAGGGCCCAATGCGCATGCGCAAACGACGAGAGTCCGATGCGGATGAGCCGAGTTCGAGAGGATTGCTGGGCGCATGTGCGATACTCTCCAACATGAACGAGGTTATGTCTGTTTCACTGGCTACTATTAAGAAACTGCAACCTGCTAGGCCAGCCGACCGCCCCGACTCGAAACTAATACACGACACGATGCTGCGTAAGCCGCGGAACAAAATAAACCTCTACACTCTCTAGACACCCTAATATTCTACTAACTGTGGCGACAATAAGCTCAGCGAAAAAAGCTGACAGTACACACAATCACGACGGAAGCGGTAAATATTTTGTATTTTGTATTTTGTATTTCGTATTTCGTATTTCGTATTTCGTATTTCGTATTTCGTATTTCGTATTTCGTATTTCGTATTTCGTATTTCGTATTTCGTATTTCG
>JAPYZD010001677.1:0-33132 GCA_030522725.1 Ichneumoninae sp. B BG-2022a
ACAAAAAATGTAAATTTTACAAAAAATGTAAATTTTACAAAAAATGTAAATTTTACAAAAAATGTAAATTTTACAAAAAATGTAAATTTTACAAAAAATATTTGTTCATTGTATAAAATTTTTTATTAATTTTAGAAATACGTTTTCTAAATGAATAACAAAAAATCCCGGACGTTCGTGGACAAAAAAAGCTGTTGCAGGTACAAATGTTTTTTACCGTGATTGCCCAGGCGACCTAGGCCTCCAACGGCGAGGCCGATAACTCCGCGACCGCGATTCGCCGGTGCAACCCCGGGATTCGATTGATTTCGGCCGCTGACAGCTTTAGCATTGGATCCTGCCATTTTTAATCCTGCACTCTTTCATCCGAAAATCCGACGGGCTACTGGCTAAAGGTGGGATTATTATTTTCGATCCGGGTCGGTCTCCCTCGCGGATTTTCATGCCGTCTGGGAATAAAAGTACCGCCGCTCGTTCTCATTCCACTAACGGTGCGGAACGCACAGCTCGGCTGGGGAATATAGTATAACAGTAGAGTATAAACGTGCTGGAGGGTTCCAAACGGGAGCACCGGCCTCTCGCCGAGGGACGGTAGGGTGGAAAGGAGGACGAGAGAGGGTTTTCGACGGGGCGAAACAGAGTGATATGACGGAGGGAGAACGAGAGAGAGTCGCTGTTCTGCGGAGAGGAGAAGGTTGGAGGGAAGAGGGAAGCTCTATCGATCGTTAAGTCTGTAGGCCCGTCTATACTCACCCGCATACACCCCCGCGCGGAGCATTCTTTCGCGGATGTGTGTAATGGATATTGGAGGAAATATGTACCGAACGGGCTGCAAGCAAATATACGATCATATCACGGCAATTCGGAACTTTGATGTAATGCAGACATTGGCTTTTCATTACACGAATTAAATTGACGAATTTACTCGGTGCGCCCACGCCACCAATAAATCGTCAGTCGAATCACCGGCGAACAGGCTACTTTGAATTCCCGGAATTCCCTGTAAAGTCCGCTGGTGAATATGGGTCTAATGCAACAGAGGCGCAATAATCAGAACGGACAGTCAAAATGATTTATCGATTTACTTTTTTGTTGTAATGGGCAAAACCGAATGGTACGGAGATAGAACTGGTTTATTCGCCAAAATATATTTCACAAAAGGTGGACAAATCGCACGTAAGAGAAAATGAGTTAGGATATCGTAGCATCGATCCGATAATAGAAAATAAAATAGCTCGACAGACCTGGAGGGACAGAAAAAAATCCTCTGCAATTGATCCCTGAACCCGTGTGAAAATAAAAACATGACGCACGAAAGCCCGATCGGTGATAAAGTGGCATGTCGATGTAATTGGGTCAGCAGTTCGAGCAGTAATGTCTGCCCTGCGGAACGGAGTCACAAGCTCGCACGGCAAGTGACCAAACTTGGCGGGCCCTCCGAATTGAGAGCTTCGATGTCAGGGTCGTCCGCTCGACAGTGTAACAAGATATCGAGGTGCATTTCGCGGACGGCTGAATTCGGGTTTCCGAGCGAGGAGGAAAACGAGAGCGGAAGCGAGACGGTCGTTCGGCCTGGCGTTCTTCAGGCTAATTTATCGTCACTCGAGTTCGCACGTGCTGAGGTATAAGCGCTCTTTGCGGCGGTGTCCCCGGCATCGACCACCGGCCCGAACGCGCCCCCGGAATTAGCGTCCGAATTAACCGCGTCCAGCCCAGACAAAGACGTATCAGCTCCGCGACTGGTGTGCGTTCATAGCAAAGAAGCACACGGAACTCAAGTTGGAGTAGGTCAGGACAAACATGCGCGCGCTTTGGTTCCGCTTGTTCTTTATCTCGCTTCAACGTCCCCACAGCGGCCCCGAGACTTTATTTCTGTGCTGCCGCAACAGATTTTCGGACATCAAACGAGTTTATTTTACGCGACTGATTTTATTCTCCCCGCGTAAATTCAGAACGGTACCAAGGCCGATGAAATAAAAAATCAAGGAACTTAATTGTGGCGCGAGCTATTTCAGGATCCGCAGAGCGGCGCGCGGTGCTCTCGATAGTCTATTTTCAAGAATGTTTACGCGAGCTTCGAATTTCCACTACCTCCGCATCGCAGACGGGAATTCGTGACGCAATATATTTGTATTTTATTTTCCACTTAGCGGCCCGATAAGATATCCCAAACGCGGCGGGTTCCTCGCGCGACGCCGCGGATGAGACAATCGGCGAGATACCAAATCGCGCGAGAGTCTGGCGAGTTGGCGTCATCTTATTCGCGCACATTTTTCATATCGCGCCGTTGACACGGTCGACGAGCCTCGATTAATATTTTGCAGTGATAGTCGATTCGCGCGCAGATGAGAGACGGTCTACTATCAGCTGTCTCGGCTCCGGCGCGTAAACGATCGCCTCGAATTAAAGCCCATCGAATTTATTTTTTATTTTTACCTATTCGCGAACAAATAAAAAACGATCAGCGATCTTAATCCGACGAGGCTCGAAGAGATAATCCCGAGTCTCATCGGACAGAAGATTCATTCCATCCGCTAAGATTAGATTCGATCGAAGAAAAAAAAATGAACCGATGGATTCTTCGGTACGAGTTTTCAAGGCCAGAGCACCGAGCATCGTTGTGTCGGCGTTTCGCGGAGAAAAAAACAAACGATAAATAAAAAAAGAATCGTGACGCCGCGACGATAAAGGGGCTTAACTCTCTCGACTCCGAATCTCTCCCGGTGTCAATGCCACTGCCGTCGGCCGGTTATGATTTATATCTTTCCGCAGGCGTGAGTTTTATCATGAGCGTCTCGAAGGAGGTGATAGGGTGTAAGTGTAAATGACACGATACCAAGTGCCATTACGCCCGACCAATCGCGCTCGTCCGTCTCTCTCAACATTTTAATGCGACAACGCTGATTTCTCTCTCCCTCTCGCCGAATCGCCGCCAACGGACGATACGCGGGTCGACCGAAACGACCGACCGAAATTTATCAGCCGGACAGTGTAACGCTCTATACACGAGCTTCTTCGCTCCGAATAATTTCAGCCGCAATTACGACCGCTTTATTGCAATCTTCCTATACACCATTTATTTTATGTATTTTCATGCTCGACCTCAATCCCGCCTCGTAAAAATAGTCACTCCGACTACCACATGTATATATATATATATACCAGAGCTGCGCAAATACACTAAGTACTTTTACGTTTTGAATTACCAAGTACTGAGTCGGTGATCAGTACTCAGTACTTCAGGAATTCAGTTCTGCCAGAACTTATTCAGTCGGTAATCAAGAACTACCCAGGGGCAATACTCGAAGTACTCGATTTACTATTTAGGTTATTTGCCCAGTTCTGATAGATAGTTTAGAGCGGGGCAAAATGGGGCAACGGGGCAAAACGGGGTTTTTGGGCAAAGCGTCATTTTCCAATAATTTTTGGATGCCCGTATTCGCCCTATCGGATACATCAGGCTTTTCTGTCCAGTTTTTCCACCTTGTCCGATCCAAAAACGATTGAAAAATTTAGTTTTGCCCAAAAACCCCGTTTTCTCCCGTTGCCCCATTTTGCCCCGCTCTCCGCTACTCATCGATATATTTTTTCTGCTTTTTTTTAGTATCGTTATCTATAATATCTACCATGCGTCATATCGGTAGGTGCTCCGACATAGCGGGACGGTTCTTGGTCTGATACATCGAAGGCCGGGCCGAGATGATAGGCCACGCAGAGTGTCGGTCTGTTCCATGACATTGACCCTGGCATTGATCCCGTGCAGAGGAGGACACTGGCACCGTCAGCGGTGGCGTCTTTTCTACGGGCGCATAGGCCGCGGCCGAGGCGACGGACCCGGAGACGACGAGCCATGTGAGAAGAGCACGGGACACCGATATGCGTACGCAGAGTTGCGGCCCCGCAGGAAGAGGCCGCGGGAGGGTCGACCTTGTAGCGACCCCGAGCAAGGTCGCAGACGCAGACGCCACTCCTCCGCCGTCGCTGCTCCCGCTCTGCTCCGGTGCTGCTGCTGCCCGACACGCGCTCCTCTCCTCCGCGGGGCCGACGTACCGGCCCGAGCGGAGCGGCACCCCCTCCCCCTCCGCCCCATCCTCGCGACGTCTCTCTCGGCGCGACGCCGCGCCGGGGAACCCGCGCTCGCCCAACGAAATCGCCCAACCCTCGCGGAGATGCGGCGGCGCGTCGTTAACCGCGGGCGGGCGGCCGCGATCGGGAAACCCGCACGAACGAGGGAGACGGCCGACGGCGAGAGGAAGAAGCGCGAGTGGGTGGCGGATGGAGAGGTTACGCGTACGAAGACCCGCTTGCCAAAACAGCCGAGCGTTTCGCGGCTCGTACGCAAACTTGCGGCGCAAGGTGGACGACCCAGTCATTGACACAGAGCCCGATGCCCGAGCTGTGTGTTCCCGACGAATCGATGAACTTCGGTGGGATGTGCAACGCCTGTGTCACGATTTGCAACCTCGGAGGAACGGGAACCCACCCTGGGTAGTTTTCGAGCAGAGAAATCGGGACAGGTTGTCAATTCTTTATTTATTTCTGGTATTTCGATAATGGAGGCGAGAGTCGACGAGGAAGGCAACTTTTGTGGGTTGGAAGAGGGAGTTGGCAGCTTCGATACTCTCGGATAGCAAAATTCTATTTTCGTGTTACGCCTTTTGTTCTCATCTAAGCGCTGGTACAAATAAAACTGAACCAAAGCTCGGTCGATACATTTTTTTCGATAAGGACACTCTGATAAATCTGCCGAATTTTTATTTGCTTAACGAGCGTAAACACTCAGTAATACTTCATCAGTTTTTATTTTATCAACACTCGTCGGTCCATTATTTGTATCGTGAAAAATAATCGCCGGAGATTGGGACGATTCTTTTATTATTCATATACGTTATCTGGTTCAGCGGGCTGAGAGAGAAAATTATATCGGATTACGATATACGGAGACGAGGGAGCGATTAAAGGGATAAGAAAAGCTGCTCGGACGGAAGGAACGCGTGTGTCGGCTGATGTAGTCTGTGTATTTAGCTGCCGTTCGAAGACCTTGCCAAAACCGTGAGGCGTCTCGTCTCTATCTCGGCGTTCAACGCCGCGTGCTGTATCTGCATCCGGAGAAGCGCAGCTTTCGGAACGGGGCGAAAGGGAGAAGCGGGAGAATCTCGCGCACATACTCTCTGTGTATAACTCGGAGGTTTCGACGGACGGGACTTCCTGTGTTTCTCGTCGCGTTGCAGCTACACATGCGAAGGGTACGGAACGGCCGAGATACAACACTCTTCGCGATACGGAGCGATGACACGCATCAGACGACGGGCTCTTTGGGCGCGAATACATTGTGGCGGGGCGAGCCGCGCGCGTAACGAGACTATCGCGTGAGCGCGATTTTACAAAGAACGAGAGTGAGAGGAAAAAATAACAAAAAGCGTCTCGATGGAGCAGCGACCCGCACTATTGCGGGACTAATGGGATCCGAGCGTGAAGGGCGAGAGTTCCATAAAAATAAATCGTGCCTAGAAACGTATCGATGGGATCGAAAGTATTTTTTTGCTGCGGCCAAAAATAAGCTCGTTATCGTCACGCCGGAGGCGGAGCGGAAAGGTATTTTGGCAATTACCCGATGTTCCTTGACCTTGCGCCAAACCGATATCCGATGCATTTTCGGGGAGAGAAAATACACCGCGGTATGTGGTTCGATGTATTTTTTTGAAAACTTTTGATTCTACACAGAAAAAAAAATATCATTGAATCAAGTAAAATTTGCTTGCCAATGAAGTAAAAACGTTGTTTCAATTCTACTCTCAATTCGTATAATTTCATACCGGATTGAAACGATAACATGTCACCTTGACAGTCTTGCTGTCGTTGTTTGAATATCATATGGAATTGTAAGAATTGAAAGTAGAATTGAGACAAACATTTTTTTCTTCGGCAGCCCACAAGCGAATATTTTTTTCAGTGTATGTAAACTTCTTTTTTCGCGTTTTTCGTTTTTCCACACAACACGATAAACACTCGGGTTTCCCCATAATTCCATCAGAAATTCGTCTCCGGACCAAACATTTTTGTCGCGCGGCGTTTCGACCCTGTTTACGTCGTATTTCATCCCGACGATCACGAATCAGTTACTAATTAAACCCCCAGCTCGGTGTAGCCTATAAAAGTTTGCGCCAGATGCGAAAAAAAAATGATAAATCACTCCTTGCATAAACAGCCGTTCTGTATCAGCGCCGAGCAGAAACGTCGTTCTCGGCTCGAGTTCGACGGATCTCTCGTGATTCACGGAATGTCTGGGTTTCCGTTCGTGTAATCATACATATATATTATGTATATATACGTGCGCGAAAGAGTTTGGCGGGCATGCGGCTGGCCCTCGATTCGAGGTCGTCGTTCGTCGATTCCGCTTTTGCTGCCAGTCGCCCGTTTCTCGCTGACTCCGCTTTCCACGCGGCCACCTCAGTTTCGCCGCTGGGGAAGCAAAAGACGAGAGAGACTGCGCGCTGTCGTACGCGGCTGTTGCCCTATGATCCTATGATTTATGTAAACAAGGTTGAGAACCTCGCGGGAGGTCCGCCGACGAGTCGCGAGCCATACCACGCTACCGCGTCGCGTGGGTTGTTTGCTTCGGCTGTTCCGACTCATACCCCGTCCTTCCCACTATCCGCGCCCGCCGACGCGCGTTCGAGCTACCCGCGGCCCGAAAAGCCTTTTTTCGCACAGATTCGCGGGCTCGGCTAGCAACCCCGAGTCTCATCCGACACGCAACTCTTCCACTTATCGAGCACCGCAATCCCTCGCCCTGCTCTGCAGTGTCAATCCGCAACGGGTCGGGAGAACAGAATTCGTGGATTTCTCAAACCTGGAGAGATGGAACGAATGGACCTTAGAAAAAACGAACGGTGGATTTTGAAAATAAGTAACGATGCATTATAAATAAATAACAATTCAGGGCTTCTCATTGGGCATTGGAAACTCGGCACTATCTCGGCAGCAGTTTGACGTATGCGACATCATTTGCGATTGTACGTAGAAGCGAGGATCGCCGACGTGACTTTTCGATATGTCACCGCGAATTTTTGACCGGATTTCTCCAATTATGGTTTATTACCTTCAGTTCATATATCCGCCCACAAATGTATTGTCACAAACATAGATCAGGCTATAAAGTTTTAGTATACCAAAATCTGTTAAGACATTTTTTTGCTGTTCCGACGTTTATTGGCACTTGCGAAGAGTCGCCGAGCCGGCGGATCGCAACGAAGCGCATAACGCCCGTCTTTTTGCCCCAGCGGGCAATCGGGAGTAAAAAACCTAAATCGAAGAATCTTTTCCCAAAATTAATATTTTCGGAACAAAATAGTGACATCGCCAAGGCAACAACTGTCTCAATGAGGAACGAAAAAATGGCACACTTAATAATATTGATTTCCGACCAATTGATCACCTCGATAAAGAGAAAAGACATACAGATATATATGTACTATTAATACCAATCCTTTTTCACGGGTTTCATATACGAGATTGACACTTTACGCACGAGTGTTTCTTGTCACTTTACCTCCCGACGCCGTATTATTTATAGGCCATCGGAGGGACCCGACAGATACGGATAGCCTTTTTTTTACAACCCATCGCCAAAGTGTCTGAGTTTCTCATTCCTCGTCTCGCGCATACCGCCAGCGGCGAGTGGTATCAATGGCGTTTTTGCGTGTCTGTTGTCATAGAAACCGGAGAGTCGGAGAATGAGAGGCGAGAGATTTCTGCAGCATCCCTGAGCGTGGATCGGTGTAGGGGAACGAGCTAACGGCGGAGAATCAACAGAATATCCCCAGCCCCAAACGCCTGTTAACCCCCCTCCCCCACCCCCACCCGCCCCCCGAGGTGCTGGGCTATACCACGACGAGGGGGAAAGTCCTCGCGACTAAGAGCCAAAAGAGACTGTTTTGGATCCTCGCATGAGACTCCGAGCTGCAAGGACATTCTCCACGTCGGCAGCATTTTTTAAAATAGAAGGACCAAGATAAGGCTGCAGGGTTTTCCTTGGCGTGGATCCCCGGGACACGGGAGAGAGCGAAGAGAAACTCTGTACACAACAAACTGCGCCAAAGTCCCACGAACGGGCGAGAGAGTGTTATTACTCGCGGTTGAATGACTTTTATCACGAGAACGTTAGCCTCGGGAGGGAAAAGGTTAATTCTCAAGGGTGCCAGGGCAGAGCTCGGAAACTCGGGCTCGAGGATAATTCTCGTAATTTATATGCGACGCAAACTCGCTGGAAGTCTCGTCGCTCGGTCGTAACGCACACATAAACGTTTGTTATAATATTTAATGTAAGCGGGGAAGCCGGAGATTTGACACGCTTCGCGAAATTGATTAAACGATTATGACTGTGTCAAGGCCGTGTTGAGCGTACCCTTTGGGGGAGTGGGCAGGAGTTTGCGGGCTCTCCGGGTAAAGAAGCTGCAGCCGGATCTCCCAAAATTTATCCTCGTCGTTTCTCCTCGTCCGGCGAGGGTTAACGAGCGGTTCAGGAAATTTATAATTAACCCAAACCACTGGACCACGAAATCTCGGGTGACACCGGCCCGGGTAATTAATTAGGCTTAAAGAGGTGAGAATTGTTGCTGGAAAATGAGAAGAAAAAAAAAAAGTTTGTCAGAAGTGGGATTCGAACCCACGCCCACAGAAGTGGACTGCGACCTGAACGCAGCGCCTTAGACCGCTCGGCCATCCTGACCCTCGGTACTCGCTTCTCCGTCCCTCCCTCCAAGGCCGCTTGTCGCTCATTACGCAATTGCCACCATTTGTCGTTTAGTCGACGTTTAGCGACTGCATTTTCGAATTCCCACGGTTATTTTTACAGGCGAGCGTTGTTATTCATGAATTCGTTTAATTATCGAGTCAAACTCGAACTGCACGCAGCGCGACACGATAAATAAACGAGCGAGCGTTACGGTTTACATATGAATGAAAATGATATGGATCAGTAACAGTGTGAAGGATCCTTCGAGAGAATTATCACGCTCCTAGCTTGTCTTCGAATCCGTAACGAGAAGTTGACGTCCTTGATCGTATTGCTCGACGACATGTTGGTTGTTTCTTTTTTTCTTTTTTTTTCTTTTTTTTTGTCTTGGCGTCGACAGTTGTACGGGACAACGCGGCAATGGGTGTCTCTCGATCCGCAGAGGTCGAAAGAGACGGATCGACCTATTATCTCGAGAGTATCCGAGAGCAAAAAACTCAATCCCCGCGCATTTCCGCTCCGCGCGTACGCGAACATAGTCGCAAGGCAGTCAACGCATTTATACAGCCTACGGCTGTGGTGCACGGTGAGAGAACGTTTGTACGATTAACTGACACTTATCGTCCACGAACATTCACAATCTCTTTTTTGTTCATCTAATTTTATTTTTTTGATAAAAATATGTTTTGTCGACAACTTCGAAAAATTGTAAAATTGACGCGAAAAGATTGTGGTACTTTTTGGACCGGTAGTGTTTACACTGAGATAAAGAAATGGTTTAGATAAAGAAATGATTAACCAAAGCGCGCCGACATACGTTCAAAGATGTTATTTGGCTGGCACAACAAAAATGTTTGTTTCGATCGACAAATTTTGAATCGATTGAAGCAAATAGTAGTTTAAAGAAACAATGTTTTATTTGCACCAAACAAACAAGCAGCTTTGAACGTATGTCACCGCGACGTTTGGTTAATCCAACAATTTTTTTCCTGTGTACCAAATGTACCTTTCCGCACTGTGTGCGCAAATAAAAATAAATGGGAGAGAACGAATAGGTGACCGTAACGAAATCCAGCTAAAGCTTCAAAGATTACTCCCACCGACCCTCTCCATCTTATCTCAATCCCTTTTTATTTGCGTTTATTTTTTCTCGCAACAATAAACGCGAATCGTTTGATCAGCAGTCCATCTTCTTTCTCTTCTTCATTTCACCGAGCCCCTTATTATTTCTTCGTAAGAATAATAATAATATATGTACATATATTATTATTATTATTATTGTCTTTATTGTAGTTACACTCTGAAGTATAAAAGTGAACTTTATATGTCTAAGTGTGAAATAACACACACTACTGGCAAATATAGGCAGTAAAATGAAGTAGGTAGAATAATTACATCGATAAAGTAAGCAGATCGATAGTAGTGAAATAAAGTAGAAAAAGGAGTGCATTCCCATTGTCTATAAATAAAACACCATCGTTTCTCCAACTTGGAGCTCCGAATTGAGTAGTAAGAAGAACAATCTGTTTGCAAGTTCCTCCGGGACCGCCTATAAACATGATACAGGACTCCCCGGGATGTCGATCGGTGTACCAGTCCGAGGTCCAGCATTTGCCAGCCTCAGCGGTACCGCTGGAAAATTTAGCGGCGCAATATTAATTTCTGCCGTGCGAGACCGAGACTCGGAACTGCGGGAGGCGATCGAGTCTTCGGGCCGGTGGGTCGCAGGTAGAGTTATTGGCAATCGATTGGCCGAAGATTGGACAGAGACGAATGTTCCAATTATTACAGATGGAACGATCTTTTACAAGGCCGATAACTCAAACCGCTTCCATCCTCCGGACTATTTGCATTCTGCGAGCGATACGCGAATCCGTATAGGTGCGGTACGCGAGATTGTGTGGACATAGGGAATGAATCCGTCGGTTGTTTTCGGCTCGCGGGCAGGACTGACCTCCAGACATGCACCGACCGCATCCAATTTATCCTGCTGCAGAGGCAGCGGCGGCGGAGGCAGCGATCGTGGACGAAGGCAGAAGCGAGAGAGCCCGCGCAGCTGTGGGGCGCTAAGAAAGACGGAAAGAGAGTCAGGGCCGTGACAAATTCTGGGTTACTTCGGTTATTTTCAAGGCCCGACCGTTCGATAATAGGTGAAACAACCGAGACGTTAAACCCGTTCGCCAAATCGCGGAAGTTCGTTTACTGATTCGAGGGATTTTCGTGAGCGACGAACCGCGAGCCAAACAAGCGGATCGAGGATCTCAGGTGCCGGTCACGCGGCGCGAAAACAGCGGGAAAACTGCTCTCTCGGTGTCCTCCTTCGAGCCGTGACATATCTAATGTCGGGAGTGCAACGCCGGCGGCAAATCGTCCGAGGATATTTGGCACAGGGCAAAGTCGCTCGTGTCTCGTTTAGCGAAGTTACGAGTCATCCATTCCGGCGGGAAGAATCGTCAACGCGGTGAAACGAGAAAGAAGAGCGATAAAACCGAAAAACATTGTATATACGTGTCGCGCACCGCGTTTGTACTATGAATGCCGTGTGTCGGACTCGTTTGTTTCGCAATGTTTGATCTTAGTTCATTTCTTTTTTTTTCACCGATGCATTACTCGTCTTGAACGGGCATCCGGGCCGGCTGCAGCAAATTTTCTCGGGCAAACGGCTTATCGCATCGGCTTAGAGTCGCACGGGTCCCAATTCACTCGACGGAGTCAACAGAGATTACGAATGGAGTTTCTCTTCGGTTCGTGAAAGTGTATATAAAAGATATAAAAAGAGGGGGAGGGCGCGACGGGACTCTGCCAAACACACAAGAGCAACGATTGTACCCGGCTCCCTGCGGGGCTTGCCGAAAGTTTGCTCGAGTTTGCACACGTCGTTTTTCGATCTTTGAGAGCGCTCGCTTTGCAGATTTTTTATCCCCTCGGCGATAACAATAATGAATCGACTTTTTATTTATTTTACGTCCAAAGCGCCCGCAGCGATGCAGCATGGGCCCCAATTTTAAAAAATCAGATCTTCCATTTTCGCAAAAGAAATAAAAATTCAACATCATTTTAGGAAAAAAAGTTTGTATCATTTTTTTGAATTTGGGTATAGTTAAGTAAAAATGCAATTTCTTCAAAAGGTCCACTTTCTCATGTACTTTGGAACCGGGCAATGCCGAGCTGTTGAGATTTTATTTTAACGATGTTTGGCGGTTAAAGGGTTAAAGCGGGATCGACAAATGAAGCTCTTCGCATCGGAGAAGAGAGATAATCGTAGTGGAGCCCGTCGGACGATGCGCGGATAATGCGCAACGAAGCCTCATAGACTCAGCAGTCTATCCATCTCGGCCCTCTCGTCGTCTATATCAGCGGGATGCTGGGTGGCGCTATTCGCGAATCGCTCTATGCCTTCCGCAACACGGCAATTATTCTCCCGACGGGGTAGCGGAGCCGAGCGAGCGGCGGAGTTCTGGCCTCACTCCTCGTTCTGCTCTCCGCTCTCTCGGAGACTTTTGGACGTGTGCGTATATAGATATTTTTGGACCGAAACATTTCTGCGAATGGACGAGCGTGTGTGCGCGCGCGTGTGTGCATCACCCGGTAAACGTATATATTTTCGAGTTAGAGAAAGAGAGCAGAGGATGCATCGGGTCGTTTTTAGCACCGAGGACGTTGTACTATAGTTAAAACTGTATAAACCATCGCGCCGCGCGACTCTCCGCTTTTCTCGGCGTAACGGGGGAAAAAAATAAGGAAAAAAGGCGTATCGGGAAATGAGAAAAATGTGAGGGACGAGAATAAGCCCGGGCAGAAAAGGGATCTGGCATGAGACGTATTTATTTTTCTGGGGGTTGCGGCAACGATGCTCGAGCACGAACTTTCGCGTCGATATAACGAGCCGGGTAGTGTGTTATACGACCTGCTGATGGTAGTGGTCAGTGACCACCAATAAAAAAGTTTCTCGGAAGCTCGATACATAAATCTCCAGCGCGCGAGCGCACACACAGAAACGGGAACATTTTGAGCGCGGAAATAGTTCCCTCGTAATTGCAACGCTGGCGATAGTAGACCTCGCTTGACGATGATCTTTCGACCACAAAAGCTCACCATATTTTTTCTTATCGATTTTGCAATTAAAAAAAAATGATAATAATAGTAAGAAAGGAAAGGAAAAATCAAAGAAAATTGTGGACCTTTCTAGACAAGGAATGTTTGCTGCATAAATCTTTATTAGTGGGCGAGCTAATGAACCGCGAGTTCTAAACAGTCAAGAAGGCTTCGAATCGCTAGCACGACCAGCGTTTTTTTTTTTCAAGAAAATAGACCGGAGGATTGAAAGAAGAGGAACAAAGAGAAGCCCATTTGTTTAAGCTCTATTGATAAGCCCTAAGGTACAGCGTGACAAACGTTCCTCATCGAGAGAAATCGTCCTCCCAATCGCCTCTAATAAATCCTTTGATAAAAAGGATTCGACCGGAGAAACGACAGACGCAAAAGAATGGCAAAAAATAAATAAAATCCTGGTATCCCGTTAAAATTGGACCAACGAGTATCGTGAAATGGATTGTCAAAGCTTTCACCGGAGGAAATCTACGGGCTCGCTAAATTATCCCGAGACGCACCGATCGCAGACCGCGCCGGTGCGGACCTCAACGAGTTTCCCACGTCGACCTACTCACCCGGGTGCTCGGGCGCATACGCTGTCATTATAATATCATTAGCATCGTCGGTTCCTCCGAGCCCGTTGTTGATTTAATAAATGATCATTACATCGTAGATGCAGAAAGCGAGAGTCGGCGGTGAGAGGGCGATGGAGTTTCGCGGTTGGCCAACCAGCTGAGCCGAGCTCGAGGACTCTCCTAGATCGATGTAGCCGTTCGGAACTCTCGTTCTCCTCTCGGCTTCGCTGCTTCTCTGCCTCCGAGCTCGAGACCCACTTTAACGGGGAGCACATGAAAATACCTACGTGAGAACCAGCCGGTGACCTTTGTACCCGCGAGTACGAACTCGCTTACTCGCAATAGGAGGCGTTTGTATCGTAATGGACCGGGCAGGTTGTGCACACGGTGGTATGCACTTTGTGTGTACAGCGTGTGTGCTTGTGTAGCTCGCAGCGTTGCGACGGCGATGCCCGGTGCTTCGGGAACATCGTAAACTGGGAGCAAGAGCACCGGGTTCAAGAACACCCGCTGCCACTCCTTGATCAATACCAGCAGGACGCTATGGCCTACAGGGAGAGCTTCGAGCTCTCGGGCTCGTTCTCTCGCTCCTTCGAATGCGGGGCGCAGCGAGCCAGAAAGAACCCGGTGAAACTCCGAGTGCATGCGGTATACGCGTCTACGGTCGAGCTACCATTCCGCCGCTACCATTCTGCGTCGGCAGAAGCGGGGCGACGGAGCTCGACGCCGGCGAGCTCATGACTTGACCATGAAATGCCCATTGGGATGGCCCGGAGAGCTCAGTGTTTGGGAAAGGAACGCACCGATCGCGTCATATCCTCTTTTTTTCGCATCACTTTTTTCAAAGTTTTTACACAGAAAAAAAATATCATTGATTCAAGTAAAATTTGCTTGCGGGCTGCCAATGAACAAAAAATGTTGTTTCAATTCGTTCAATTTTATACCGGATTGAAACGATAACATATTACCACGCCAGTTTTGGCGTCATTGTTTCAATATCGTATGGAATTGTAAGAATTGAAAATAGAATTGAAACAAACATTTTTTTCTTTGGCAGCCCGCAAGCAAAATTTTTTTCAGTGTACAAATTATTATTGTTATTATTAGTATTTTTTAATTTATTAATAAACTACGACCGTAACGATGCGGACTAAGCGCTGGAGATCTCTAGGTATACGCGCAGGACGATTTGCCATCAACGCTGGATCCATCCATCTCCCGTCTACCTCCGAGACTCAGGGAATAATTACATTAATGGATTCTCTCGATGGTACAGCGGACGCTAAGCGGCTCTTCGAGGATTCTCTAATTGGATCGGAACTCTCACTCTATCTGCCTCTCTCTCCTAACCGTTCGCTGAAACTTTGCTTTTTGCTCGAACCACTCACTCGAAAAAACATCGGACTCGGGGGATGTACGCTGAGGCCACATAGAGTTCCGCGAAGGACGATAGAAGCGATCAATTTTCCAACATTATGTGCTCGTATTATTGTGATTACCGTTGCGAATAACGGAGTCGTGGATACGACGAAAGGATTACGATTTTTTTTTTTTTTGAGAGAGCAGCAGCGACGACCGTAATTCGAATCACATCAGCGATGTGTCGATTTATTATTAATATTATTATTATTTACGGATTTCACTTCAACAAAAACATTAAATACATTGGCTTATTTGAATAAGCCAATATATAATGGAATAATAATAATAATAATAATTAAAAATGAAAGAAGGGAGTACACCAAGTTCTTCTTCTTAAGGGTCTACCAGCGCCATTCGTCATTCTCATCTCTCTTTTCCCTCTCAATCTCAGGACAATGCGAAGTAATGGGTTACTCTCCGCTTTCTGCTTGTACACAACCCAACAGATTCTTTATTCTGCATGGTCAATGTACTCGCCAATATATGGACGGCCAAGAATCAAAAGGGCGTAACGCAGACCCGTTAACGCGCGGATTGCGCCCTTCCGATTCTCAGCCGTCGATATCCGTTTCTTATATCTTACTTTCTATACTCTTTTTTCCCGGGGCACGCGCGTAAATCCCTCACGAGCCCCGGGTTTTTCGCCGGGGGTTCGACCAAAGAAAACCGGAATAACGTATACTGTGATCCTTCGTGAAGAATCCTAAACGGGCTTCTTCTCAGCCACCCCGTCGTCTCGGGGTAAGAGTTTCTTGCTTAAAAGAGGAACAGGTTTTCTCTGCTTTCGAGGAGAGACAGATACCTCAGCAGATTCGGCGGTGGTACCGTCGCGGATCGCACCGTCCCTCTCAGCGATGTTTCTCGATAGGACCCTCGTGTTCTTGTCCCAAGAAGATTGTCTCAAAGACCTAGTTGCCTCCTACTTGAGGAAACAATTTTGTTATTTTTAGCAGTCATAGGAAAAATGCATTTATTGACAATAAGAGTTGGTCCATACAATCTCCAGTACATCTCTCTATGTTGTTGTTGAATCACTTTCATTGACATTGCCAATTTACCATCGACCGGAGTCCTTCAGCCCTTGCTATTTTTATTTATTTAGTTTTTACGTTTTTTCTGAATCCTCTCGTTATTTTTCTTCCAAACGATACCTTATCGTCGTAAACCTTTAATTGTTCTTCTTGACTAAAATTTTTTCTTATCTTCGGATCTTGGTGAAGACGCTGGGCGGAGGCGTGGAGGTTCGGGACGGACATAACGAGGTCGAAAACAAAAATTCAGAATTCAAGTTGAATTTGGAAGATGGAAAAATGTATATTGAAAATATATAATTTTTCGACACGCGCCACGTGTACGTTCTATTTTTTCGTGGACACCTATCCTTTTTCTTTGAATCGCGCTGGATATTGAAAGGCAAAGGTGTGCTGGATCTCGCGAATTCCGGAGCTCCCGCGCCATCACGGTTATATTATAATTGCAGCGGCAACGGCAGCAGTCCCAGAGAATATCTCGCTCGGAGAGTTCTCTGTGCATGTGTGTGTGGAGAGCGCAGTCCGGACGCTATTAAACCAGTCACGATCGTCCCGGCCTTGGATCTCAGTTGTACATATTGTGTCGCTGTGGGCCCGCGGGCAGCGTCCACGGCTTGCATGCTGTTCAGACACTGCAGACGCGTTCCTCATCTCGGTTTTAGATCTCAGTCACAAACGCACACGCATATATCGTTTCTCGTACAGACTCTTATTCTCGGCTCCCTGATATTTTCGTTATATCTCGAATTCGAAAAACATTCGTCACGTCTGATCGGCAATTACCATTTTCACTGAGTATCCAAAGCTCACTAAAGCGCCGTCGCTTCTTATTCTTGTGCGACCAACAGTTAGCGATATTTTCGTTCAATTGAAATAAAATAGTATATTATATCTAAAAGGGAGGAACGTGCGCGATCTTCGCCGAGTGTGAATTTTGCTGCTCGAACGAAGCGAGAGCAGAAAATCACGCAAGGTGAAAATCCGCTCCCTCCCATGTAGAATAAGATACTTTTTCCGATTTCGTTAAAATAACCACATTCTTTGCGTCGCAAAATCGTCATATACGTCAATGACCATTGCCTATTATTCCCTATTATTCCCCCCATTACTCCCTATTACTTCCCCGGGAGTAATAGGGCTTTCAGAGGGAGTAATGAAACAGTAATGCACATGCACTCATGTTAATAATGATCATTGGTCAATGATTAAAGATTTACCGCTCGTATTACACGCAAGCAATGTGGTTATTTTAGCGAAATCGGGTAAATAAATTATTTTTCGTGTCCGATCGGCACCGGCAATTTCCACTGATTATTTGACACCTCCAAAAACGATATCGACTGCTGAGAAACAGAATGGCGTAACCCACATCTTTTGGCATGCTAAACGATGTGGTGTAAGCTGTTCTGTTTCTTAGCAGACGATGAAGCTTCTCGTCCTTATACACTTATTAAAAATCTACAGTTAACAACGTTTTCTCCTTATCATCGCGGGTAATACCTATGATAGTGTTTGAGGAATGTGCAAATAGCTCAATCAGTCGAGGAAACGTGCTCGGCGGAGCCTCGGGCGGGAAATTCTGGGACGAGTAGATACAGTCGGTAACGCCGCGCATAATTCCACGGAGTCTATAATAATATTTCATTAAAATAATTATTCGCACTCGACGGCGATTTCGAGGTACGCGCGTATCTCGATGTGTTACCCGACAGAAGGTGGCAATTAAACTTCTAACAGGAGAACGTCGCCCATAGGCGTCTCGCACCAACGATCTCTCCCCGTAACGCCACAAGTAAAATCGTCGTCACTCGCGATCCACGAGGGAACAAAAATTTACCAACAAATCATAACCGACAAATTCGTCGTCTGTCCCTAGCGGACTGCGCGACAAACTTTACCGAATTTCATGTTTCGTAAATTTTAAATATACGTCTAGCATGCACGCACTCTGAAAAGAAATTTATTTGACGGCCACCGTTTGTTTGCTTTAAGCAATATATTTATTTGATTTAAATAAATATTTATTTAAATTAAGGAAATAGTTACTTAAATGAAATAAATATTTATTTAAATCAAATAAATATGTTGCTTAAACCAAATAAATGATAGCCGTCAAATAAATTATTTTTCTGGGTGCGCTCTCATATGCAATAATACACGGACGATGCAATTTATGAAATGCTTCAGCGTCTCGTACGAAATGCCTCCTCACAGAAAAGCGTCCGCAAAAGAATTTCTTCTCGTCCTCGCTCGTGTTGACAATTAATTTAGCCCGTTCACCGACTCGCCACAGAGACCGCGCAGACTCTCCTCCCGAGGAGCCGAAGCTCCCTGCCGGATGGCGCTCCCGACGCGGCGCGCTTGCAGTCGACGATATTCCAGGTTTACGAGCGTCTGGCGAATTTTCGGGCTTTCACCATGGAGAGAGAGTGTAGTATTGATTGTGCGTGCGGGGCTACTTACCTACCCCCTCTACCTCTAACTTTCCACTTCTCTCGTCCGGCACTCTCCCTCGGTTCGCCCTCGGTTCTCTCTCGTTCCTGCCTTCAGCGTACGTACGCGTATCTCCGGCGTGCACACGAGCGAAGGCGTACCGACGACGTCTGTGTAGGAGGGAGGGAAACGCAAGTTGAATCGCAGCATTACGTCGTTTGCAACGTCGGTGCAGCGAACAGAGTCAATGAGATGTACCGTGCAGATTGGCATAGGTCAGGAACGCTCGATGGTATATTTCCGTCACAAGATACGACGCACAGGCCACCTCCGTATTATATACATTGTCCCGCCAAGTTTTCCGCCCCCTTCGGTACCCATTATTATTTTGTATTATCTTTATATTACTTATTATCTTTTTTGTTGTTTTGTTGGTAAAAAAAACGTCTTTTGGCTAAGGAGCTTAATTGTCATTATGTTTACACGAATAAATTATTATTATTATTTTTATTATTAAGCATTGTCTCTCCAAGTTTTCCGCCCCCTTCGGTACCCATTATTATTTTGTACTATCTTTATATTACTTGTTATCTTTTTTGTTGTTTTGTTGTTAAAAAATGTCTTTGGCTAAGAAGCTCAATAATCATTATGTTTTTACGAGCATGTTATTATTACTATTTTTTTCCCCGCGTCGCAATCTATCTCCCTCCGAGTTGGCCAATATCCGCGGCGTTTATCCTCGGGGGCCCCCTCGAGCAGGTTCCCCTGCGCCGGGTATTAGAAGCTAGAAAACTAGGGGGATGTCGTCCCTCGCTTGCAAGGTGCTTCCCCGTAATTTTACCGACGGGATGAACAGATGTTTCTAAACTCTCCGGGATCTATAGCGAAAAACGTGCTCGGGGATTGACGGGAGTAAGGGAGAGAACCTGCCGAATCTAGCTCAAAGTCAAGCCATTCCCGGTTCGCGACCTTGGACGAACGAGACCAGCATCTTATTCTCAAGACCCACCGCCGCGCTCATCCTCCCCCCCCCCCCCTCCCCGTCCCCCTCCATCTCGCTGGTTTTATACCCGCATCGTCCACCTGCGCTGCTTGCCAAAATTGAAGTGACCTCAAAGCTCGAGCGGCAACGTACGGTGCACATACACACATATATACACACTATATGTGCATAAGTGTCACAGTTTGCGCCGACGATTTAACCCGACGTTGGATCCGCGCAGGCGCGTGCCCGACGATTTATATTTAATGGGTCAATTAACCGCCGTACGAAACTTCGACGGTGATGAAGGCGCCCGGCGAAGGCACCCCATTGTTCCATTACACTTTATCATTCGGCATCTCTGTCCCGTATATTTACACAACTTCTCGACCACGAATTTACGGTACGGCAAAAGTTGGCAAGAACGCGCAAAAGACGATGTTCCGATAAAATTTCTTCATCGATCGAGCAATGGACTTTCGTAAATTAATTTTATTTGTTAAGAAATTACATTTTTGTTGGCTGAAGGACTACGGTTGATGGCCAATTGGCAATATGCAAATATAGGTGAAAAGAGAAATGTTTGTTACGTATTTAAAAAAACTGTTACGTGTTATGTATTGTTAATAAACTCACTACCACTGGTTACAATTTTATGTATATATATATATATATATTCTATATGCAGCGAGAGAGCGGTGCACGGTGTCGAATTTTGTACGGGTGTTTTTCGCGGATACACGTACACGAGCTCGCGGTGTGTCGGCAGAGACCCGATGTGCATAGAGGGGACTAAGCGTCCTTAGCTCTCGGACGCTTCGGCCTTGAGACGCAGCGACGCTCAATCTAATGCGTTGCAACGCTCGTTCGACAATATCTCGCTCTTTCTCTCTATCTCCCTCTCTCTCTCGCCGGAAATTGCAATCTTCCACTGCAGCGGTCTTTCGAGCTGCTGGCTTAGGCCGCCGGTAGGCTACACGGTGGCGCGCAGAAAACTGCACGGAAACTTCCGAACCCTTCGCGAATGTTGCGTAAAAGTTATCGAAAAATAAAAATAAAAAATTATCTGCGAGTGTCGTATCGAAGATCCGAATCTGACCTCGTTTCCAGCATACCTCCAGTCCACTGCAGCGGACTTTCGAGCTGCTGGCTTAGGACGCTTGTAGGATACTCGGTGGAGCGCAGAAAACTGCACGGAAACTTAGGAATCCCTCGCCAAGTTATCGTAAAAGAAAAATATTTTTATCTACAAGTGTCGTGTCGATCCTCAGAATCTGACCTCTTTTAACTTGCGTTTTTCAATGCCTCGTGTGTTATTTTTAATACATAAAGGATAAAAAAGTAAAAATATATGAACGCAAGTACAGCTACATTCAATGTAATTCATTTTGTCATTTGAATAGCCGATTAGCAGCGCGGCCTGCTCGAAGCGAAGCGGCCGATTATGTTTGCATGTTTTACGTCTCGATCGAATTTACGAGTTATTGAGACGAACGACAAATATTTTGCCTCGTATGTGGGATGTGCGGCTCGAATATCCTTGCTCGTAACCGCCGTCGCCGAGAGGAGGCAACGCACGGGAGGGACGAATGTACTCCGGCCTGTGAGGCTCGATGCTGTCGCACGCTCACGAGAGACATATGAGCGCGGTGTACAATTAAAAATAGGTCCACTGGTGCATCGCTCGCACGATCGACGTTCAATGGCATTGGTCCAACGGTGGTATTTCAGTCTATCCTCGTACACCGCGGGACTCTCGACTTCTCAGCCTCTCTTCTTCTTCTTCTTCTTCGCCCCATTCTTCGGCGCGAACACACGTACGAATCAAGCAAAAAAAAACAATATATATATAATATAACACACGCGAGATCTTCAGGAACGACGACTCGATTTCCTCGAAATACCGTAAAAGCCAATCTGCCTCCCTTTATATACGATCCTTCTCCATCGGATTCCGATGAAATAATACACGGGGAAACTCTCGAGGGCGAGTGGCCGCGCGATCGTTAAAAAATCAATAAACAAGGAAAATATTACATCTTAGTCGAACTATAGATTCACATTGGCTAGCGTGCCTCTGTGTTTTTCTCTAACACATCAAGGTCCCCTTAGAATTCAATGTGATTTTTTTATGACGAATAGTTGTACGATTAAAGAATTACTTAAATCAGTGAAAAGTTTTGTTTTTTCCGTAGTGGCGATATCGTATCTCTTCGGTGCGAGAATAAAATTGATCGAAAAACATTGAATTTGTTCATTCAATAAATTCGATTGTTTGACCCATTTTTATCCCCGGACCAAGCAGACATGTTGTGGCGATTCGAAAGAAAAAAAATTGATTTTCAGTTTTTTTTTTCTTTTGTGCACCATAAAAATTTCGTTTCATTTTTCTTTATCACTGCAAGCTGATACCGACAACTGCTGCTTTGGGTCGCTCAGCGCGGAGGCCGCGTTTCCGCTTCGTTAATGTTTGGATTGTAAGAACTGCGACGCTTATGCAGGAGAGCGTGAGAGTCGAGGATGGAGTCGCGAAGACCAAACGTTGATCAATTACCCAGTGACCCAAAGCTGGTTGCAGTAGAGCATTCCGGTGTAATCCTCCGGGAGCGTCTCGGCGAACCGAGCGCTCACCGACGAGCTCGGGGAGACGATCGTACAGAGCATTCAAAGAGCTTTGGCTGCTTGTTTATACTCGGCAAATCCTCCAATTATCCCTCGATCGGGGCTTAGCTCTCGGATTACTCTTAACGAAGAAATAAAATAAAAAAGTAAATTAAAAAACAAAAACAAAAAAAATCTCCCCAAGACGAAGTTCGATCTTTTTCCGCTATAAAGAAATCATTCGAAGAGCGTATAAAAAAAGTCATCGCTCCCGAACTCCATTCTCGACTTCTCCGTCCGTCCAATATTGTTCCAAACGCTATTCCGCGGATAGCCGCACCGCAAGAGAAGGAATTTTTTTTTTTACCGAAATATAATATCCCGGGAATTCGACAATTCGCGAATGCAATCTACCGCATTCCATGGACGCTTTGCTCGTCGGACTGTACGCCGGGGCACTCTCTTCGGTGCTCTCCCGCCGTACGAATAGTTGAAGAAGAAGGAGAAATAGACAGTCACTGCAGTCGGGCTGCGAGCGGGCGAAGGAAGGTGCGGACGAGAAGAGCTGAGGAGGAACGGCGGGGAGGGGCCGGTCGACCGTGCGGCCGGGGGGGGGAGGTATAACCTTGAGAGTCGACGGCCATCTTGCGCCGAGATGCACTTTTGTTTTTTTGCTCGGCCAAGCCTTGCCGGGTATCCGTTCGGTCTTTCTCGCTCTCTGACAATCCGTCTCTCTTTTTTCGCGCGTTCCCTCTTTAACCCTCTTCTTCTTCGTCCTCTTCGTCGCCGATCGTCTCTCCCTCTCGGCTCCACCATTGGCCTCCTTGCACTCTGGCTCACCAGCGCGCGGAGCGCGTTCTCCATCTGTTCGTCCTACATGCCTCCTACCACAGATTACCAGCATTCAATGCAACCGAGCCTTCCACAGCCTCTCCGTCTCCTCTTTCAACGCACGCTTCTTCGTCGTTCTCGCGCCTCCGCTTCATGTCCCGGTCTTTCCGACTCTCTCTGTTACCCACGCTGGGAACCCGCTCGCTATTATACTTGCACCACACTTCTTCGAGCTTCGGTTTCGCGTTGCACCGTCATCATAAATTTTTAAGACCTGCGTCGCCTAGCTCACACACGGATACACACACACACGCTCTGCCCACTAACGAGTAACAATGAACAGAGCGAAGGTTACGAGTGGTCACTTTGTTACTTTGTCGATCTCGGACTCGGAGGTGATTTATCAAAATCGAACGATCCACTTGTAGGCCTTGTTATTCATTAATCACTCTATCGGGTACTACGAGTTTCTTTTTTTCCTATCGTTGCTATTCGAGGAATAAAAAAGTTCGATCGATCTTCATTGCGAAGAGGGCAACGATTTTTGTTATAATTTTTATTTTCCTTCCTAGATATTTATCATCGGGAGTGGTCGGTACAATCGATCGAACCACTTGTAAGCTTCGTTATTCATTAATCACTCTGTCAGAATTATGAGGTTTTTTTAAAATTCGATTGTTTTTATTCGACAAAACAAAAATTCGATTTCATTTTATTGTGAAAAGGGCAACAATTTTTCTAGCAATACTTTTTTGCTAGCTATTTATAATCGGTACTATTCTGTAAAATCGATTATCGAGCTTGTACGCTTCGTTATTTATTAAAAACTCTATCAGCATTACGAGTTTTTTTTATCCGATCGGTACTATTGAAGGTAAAAATCGCTGAGTTTTCCTTGGGGCGAGGGAAACTATTTTTATAGTTATTGTTCCTTTTGCTAGATATTTATAACAGGCAGCATTCGGGAAAATCGATCGATCCACTTATAACCTTTGTTATTCATTAAACGCTCTATCAGTATTACGAGTTAAAAAAATTATATTGTTTCTATTCGATAAAAAAAAATTCGATCTGTTTTCGTTGGATGAGGGACACGATTTTAACAGTAATTTTTATAGGTAGATAGTTGTAATCTCGACGCTTCCGTATGTAGGTCAACGAACGATCGGGTTTATTTCGTAGTCACGTGTACCAGTGAAGCTAGACTTGTGTAAACTCGAATATATATGTGTAAATTTAAATGTATGTATATGTGTGTGTGTATGAACGATAGTCGATCGATAGGATGAAAATACACTGCAAGATTTCCAACGCGGTTTTGTTATATTACGTATATACGCCGTGCACTATTACGAGTCGTCGACGGGTCACGTGTACGAGACGACCGAAGCCTTTCAATCCGCAGTTCGAGCTAAGGATTGCGTGGGGCCGGAGAGAGAACTGCATGTATACACGCTATATATACCTGTCCGAATAAAAGCTCTAGTGCCATTCATAGATTAGATTCGATTATTCGAACGGCTTGCCTCACCGTTCTCGGCACGGAAAACTTCGTTACGCGACGATAACTATCGTTGCACACGAACATACACCCCGACAATAATAACAAAACGATAACTAGATTCATAAACGCACGGTGTGCCAATGAAAATTGCGAACAAAGAAATTTGATGGATATAAACATATCGGCGGGTGATTTGTGTGAATAGTCTCGGAACCGAAATGGGGTTCAGCTGTGCACGTTACGGCGATCGACATCGCTGGCTCGGCTGTTACGATTATAAAAATGATCGCCAATGAAGTCATCACAGTACCAAACTATGAGAGAACAAAAAAAAACATCGGCCGAATTCTTCGACACTTCGTCGGCGATTTGATTTTCCGAGACGCCTTCAAACGTACACCGGCACTGATGAGAAACACTGCTACTATGCAGGTTAAATGGACTTCACAGGGTTACCGTACGTACATTGCCTGCTGTGAAATCCATTTAACCTGCATAATAGCAGTGGTTCTCATCAGCGCCAGTGTCAAGCCGCCCCCTTCCCTGTTAGCCCGTGTACGTATGCACGGGTGTAAGCTTCTATGTCTGTTGCAAATTTCATATGTAAGCTTTCGAAGTTGTTACATTTCGCGGTTGTTACAAATTCGTCGTGTAGGCTTGAACGCCGTGTGCCATTTCGTGAAGTGTGAGATTCAGTTGTGTTACGGTGAACCGGTGTACGTTTGAACGGTGTACGTTTGAAGGTGCCTCGATTTTCCGAACTACCGACAATATTGTCTGATTCGCGCGACAACAGAAAAAAAACAACGAAAATAAACAAATAAATATTTTGAATTAATTATCTTGACAGACGTCCCTCCCGCAAAGATGGTGGATTCTCGTCGATGACAACGTTTCCAACGAGGCGGTGCGGTTGACCGTGTCTGTTGTGACTGCAGGCACAAAATCCGGAACTGACAAAAGTTGATAACACTGACACAGTACACTGTACCTCGATCGTTATGTATGTAAGCGTGACGACAATGCACACGTTCTCTGTGAAAGCCGGCACAACACCACTGGCCGCGCGTTGTGTCCGTGCGTGTATGTATTTAGCACACAAAGCAACACCGAGGCGGAGTGAACAGCCGGGCCGCGCGCGTTTGCCCCGATGCACGCGCTCGACGGTTGGGCGCGGGATCCGACAGTGGCGCCGCCATGGTGATGCTCGGCGGAGACTCGAAACTCGCGGCCGGCGCAGTGGCGAATCGAGCACGGCAGTCGCGCGCTTGCACTCTCAGCGGTAAGCGGAGGCTTTGTGTACGCACCCCGATCGTCCTGTTCGTTCGTTCGTACGTTCGGCGTATTAATTGTTACGATATACGAAATAAACAACCTTTGCGTGCCCGCGTAACCGAACAGGCGCAATAACGCGCGTATGCCGGGCAAGAGTTTCGTGTGACAACGCGAGTTGTGTTATCGACGTCTTCGCGGTGGACGTCGCGTGCCCCCCGGTCTCTCGACGCACGTCCCTCGTCGTCGTCGTCGTAGTCGTCACGTTTTAAAGGAACACGGAGTAATAGACGGTGACGGGCCACGTTATCATCGTGTGTATTTTACATTAAAAAAAACAAAACAGCAACAAGTATATATTTATCGACGAATGAGTAATTATACATGAAGTAAAGCCAAGTGACGTGCACACGTGTGTAACAGTGTAACTGAAGTGTTGAAATAATAATATTCGTACGAGCTGCGTGAGGAAGGATCGTGTTGTAAAACCTACGAAAGGGGGATATCACGGAGCTACGCACGTTATGTGAGTACAATTATGAATGTTCTAACTTACAAAAGATATATATTTATCGTTCGCTGGAGAGCCTTTCGCCTCGGGTCTCGCGTCGGATTGAATTTCGTTCTATACCGGGTCGCGGAATGCATAGGGAATTAGGGTCGCCGTTCCCGCCAGGATATATTATCGACAGACCGGTTGCTCTTGTTTACGTTCGGGAATGGCGTGCCGGTAGCGGGAAGGATGCGTGACAGATCGCAAGGGAGCCTCCGGGACAGAGGCGGGAGTGACTAATGGGTGTTAAAGTAAAAATTGTACGGGCGACGATGAGAGGCGTCTGTCTGAGACACGTCGGGACCTGCAACACGCGTTACTGCGCCTACGAACTGCGCATCGGCCGCTGATTCGCGCATACCAGCGACCGTTACGCTGCAGCGTGTCCGTGCTCTCGTCGGAAATTTGATGTTTACGAATGAAAAACTCAGCCGGTGGAAGTGAATCTAATCCGTGAAAGCATTGGAAACAGTACGAGCGGGGCTACGGGGCGGGGGGGGGGGGGGCGGCCTTTTTTGGGCCGCGGCGGGGCGCGGGGGGGCGGGTGGGCTACAGCGTATACACGCTACGGCGGTGCGCGCGTGCGTGTGTCTAACCTGCGTCCTACTCGCTCGACGAACCTCGTTCTTTTTTTTCTCTCGCGCTTATTGTCGTTAGTACGTAAGCGTGTATGGCCTACCTCTACATCTACCTCGATGCGTCTTTCGACGATCTTGCGCCTGTCGGGGCGTTTTCGGCGTAACGCGCGGCGCGACAGTACAAACCTGTGACACGCAACTCGATTGGCCTTCCTGCACGATTTTGACCTCCAGTACTAAAAATCATGTTTCGCTACCGGTATGTTTACTAACCGGCTTCCAGCTAATTTTTTATTCGTGCGACGTCAGAATAGTAATAAGATATTACTTTTAAATAGCCACTCGATCGTTTCGAGTTGATCGAGAAAATATGATTCTATGAGCGTCTCTCGGTTCTCGGTCGTTATCCGCGTATACACACCGGCTCGTTATCGGCTACGAGCAATTGCCCCTGGCATCAACGACGATGCACTCGACTCCGATGTTGTTCTCGAGAGAGTCTATCTCATTTTGTTCTCTCGCTCACCGTTTCATTTCCTCACTCTCTTGCTCCCTCGTTCTCTGTATCGCGCGGGCCATCTCTCTTTTATTTTTCTCTCTTTCTCTCTCTGTCTCTCGAAGTGTTACCGAGTCGAATGACTGCGCGAGAGAGCGTCGGGACTCGTCCAGTGAAATCTGGTTTGCGATAAAGTCCGACGAATCGGGGACAGTTGGATGTGTCGCGCGCTCGCGTTCTTCTCCGATCCCTCCGCTACGTGTTTTCCCTCCCCTACTCCCCCTCCCCCCCTCTTTTCTTAAGATTTATGCACTCTCGGACTCGTTGCTGTCGATTGCGTAATTATTTTTGCATACTTCCGAGAGCGTTGGCGTCCACGACCTGTAACAACAATTATTGCGAGCACGATTTTTGTTCGAACGTTTTTTCTTCTTTTACTTTCTTTATCCCTTTCACGTTTCAACGCCGCGAGTCTCGAGGAGCTGCATTGGGCACTGCGTTATCCCGGAATTTAAGATACCGAAGAAAACGATAACGTCGGGCGCTGAAGGGAGAGAGAGGTAGACTTGCGACACGACGTATACGTCTGTATATATACGTATATACCGTAAAGTCTGATAAACGCGTTGTGCATTATCGACGCGCACCGCTATGGCCTCTAATGTCGTCACAGAGGCCCCGTACCTTGCCCCGTCGTAAACTAATGCTCGAATGCATGCGTCAACGTATTCGACCGTAGTGCAGGCTGTCGAACGATCCAGTTCTCAGGCTTTCCGGGATTCCTACGAAGCCCCCTCGGGTTAATGGTAATTGAGAAAGGCTCTGAATATTTTTCTACCGCCTCAACTAATTTTACCATTTAGTAATTCATTCAACATCAATTCTCGGCGCATCTAAAATCAGTGCGCAGCATTGCATTTTTCAAGACACAATTAAAAATTTACAATCATTAAAATTATAATAATAAAATAATTATAAAAATCAAAATAAAATTATAATAATACCAATAATAATAAATTTCATAGTAAATCGGGAGTAAATGTGATACATAAATAAATGTGATACATGCTAAATACGGAGCGTAACATCGTCGAGGGAGACGATAACGAACCCGTGACCTACCGCTATCATTATCGTGCCTCGGAGAGCGACTCTAGGATTTCACAATTTTTTTCGTGGCTTTCTTCTCCGTTCCGACTATAGGATAAGAACGCGTGTCCGATGGCTATGGCAAAAGATAAGACGAGAACGTTTAATAGCAGTAGCGGTAGTTTTTATTTTCTGTACAGCCGTGTGGGTTTTTACATGGATCTCCCCTATGCATATTTCCCCGCTTATATCCACAGAACAGATATATATCCACTTACAGCTAAAATGGTTGGATATTATATATTTGTACATTTCTTTCCCACACTTTTCCATACACAGACTGAAAAAAATTTAGTTTGAAAATTAACGAACGATATCGGAAGCATTTTTACATAAACTGGTTTTGAAATTTCAATCACGTGTGCGTTGCAATTGTACAGTAAAATTTTTGTAAATTTCAGGCAAAAGATTTGTAATTTAAATATCTGGTATTTTCATTTTACAAAAAAGTGCATTAATGTTAAATTAAGGTAACTAATGTGAGCGAAATTCAAGTTCCAGTACATTAAATTTACAATTTTTTAAAGACACTGTTCTACCACTGTAAAATGATTGTTTCCATTTCGGACTCGAGAACGTTTAGTGTACTATCAATAAAAAAAAAATGCTTTTCCCGAGTTTCTGCCTGGCCGACTGCACGACCGGCGCTCTCTGCATTATCGGCAATTTTAATCACGCAATCCAGTTTGACCCCTTAACAGCAACCGGGGAATCCGCCGAGTCGTCCCGCGAGTTACTCGGCCATCCCCTGTACGGCAAGGGCATTCCCGATTCTGTGCGGTGCGCGCGCTCCCGTCGTTCTGGTATTCCAAGGCCATTCCCCGACGACGAGGAGCGATATGTTACACGCGCGTGCAGAAGCCGGACGGGCGCGTGTGAGTTTCGCTCGCTCGCCTCGACTGCACCCCTCGCTCTGCGATTAATGTGCGGTGCAACATTACACACACGTACACACATGCATACCAGGGAGCGCACGTAGTACTCCGCGCACCTTTATTGAATGACGTCGCTCGGATTTTATGCGCCGCTGAAAACAATTGGTCGGGGGGCAAAAGGGGCACGGCGGGTAAGCGCGAGAAAACACGAGCGGTTCGTGCAGCGGAGTTGAACGGGCTTGCCGATAATCGAACACACATTCACACAGAAGCATTCGTACCGCAGACTTTCGATAATACTACGTGGCGAACGACCTCGAGATCCGAAAATATAATATTGTAATGATGGCGTAGCGTTGAGAGCGAGAGACGTTGACGTCTGTGTATTAATACAGCTATATAGGAAGATCGCCGTGCGGATGGCTCGCAGCAAGGTCGATGCGATCGGAACGCCTGCGCGCGCGCGCGCACCGATGACCAATTCGACGGTCAGAGTACTCGCGAATTCGGGCCGCGTGCCTATTTTTCGATGCCGTCGAGCGCTTCCCTTTCTCCCTCTCACTCGCTCCGCGAACCGAACGGCCGATTACGCAATGGCCCGACGACGACGGCGGCGATGCACCGCCCGCGCCACTGCGCGACAACGTCGCCGCCTGAGAAACAAACTTTCGCGCGCCGCTTGGTAACCGGGTCATGCAAGCGACGAGCCAGTCAGCCACCGAGGCGGCTGTAAAAGAGGGGACGCTCGGAGACATGTATATGCATTGGGTTTCTTTCCTTTTTCTGTTATTAAAAAAAAAAAAAAAATTATATAACTGTCTCGTGGGAGCGTGGCGGCGATCATGGGACGACGAGCCGTTCTCAATGAGATCGGAGGCCGATAAGAGACGCATCGACTTCGGTACATGTACCTCGATACACGTAACAGCCGATTCTTATACCTAGCTGAAAGAATCTCAATATAGGACACTGTGGTTGATCGCGACGATAAAATAATTCTCCCGATCATGAAATAATTATCCGTCCCGTCCACCGCCGCAGTTCCACGGATATTTCTGTCTGCCACGCTCGTTGCCCCCCATCAAGATAAATACCCCAATCGGCGCTAACGATCTCGGCCTAGACATTCGCGGTGTTAATGTCGCTTTATTTAACTCCGATTCGCACGGCGAATGTGCATTGAATAACGGCAGAGCATGCAAGGATGAAATTCCAACATCGTCGAATAACACGTCAATCCCCCCCCCCGGGGGTTTCTTCGTCGATCGTGCTCAACTGCAGTTACTCTGCGGCCCATCCTTCGCGACCCGGCTCGTCCATTAATCGTTAAGTCGTAGAGCGCACCGAGATATTAAGTATCCGGTGTTTATACCGCGCCGTTCTGTGCCGAGGACGATTGAATACCGGAGGATCGCTCCGGGAAACGCGATCGAAAGTGAGGTTGAAAAGCGTCAGAAGCCTAGCCTAGCTAGCCCGGCGTCGCCGTCGTCGTCGACGGAGGGGTGTTCGAGAGGATGGATCTCTTTCTCTCGGCGACGGTTCTCAACTTGTTTTGCGTCGCCCGCTTCCCCTCTCCTCGCCACTCCTCCCTCCTGCGCTTCGTGCTCTCGTCTTCGGCAGTGCACAACAACTCTCCCCCGTTTCTTGTGCCAGCCACGTAAAGCGAGGCGCGCGTCGACGCCTGCGCAATGGCCCTCCCGACTAGCGCACATTCTCGTCTCGCTGCATCGACGAGACTACGAGGTCACTGGCGATAAAGGTCAATAACTATTTATCCCGTCGGTGTGTGTGGCCCGAGCCCGCGCGCGCACACAAGCTCGTCGGAGCGTCCAAATAACGTGCAGACTCTCATCCGCACTTTTACATAGTATTAAAAAATAATAATAATAATAATAATAATAAAATTTCTTTATTAATACACTAAAAAAGAAAGGATTCTAGTCGACAAAATTGGTGTTTACGGGTGGCGAAAATAATGTTTGATCAATCGACCAAAATAAGGATCGAATTTGAAGTCGTTAGCTTGAACTTGAGATCGAACTTGGGATAAAAGTTTGGCCCGAACTTCATTGCGTGCTTAAGATTTATCCCAAGTTCGAACTTAAGATCGAACTCGGACTACAATCGAATTTGAGTTCAGTCTTAAGTTCGAACTTAATATCAAACTTAAGCACGAAACCAAGTACGAACTGAGTGGCGATCTTAAGATAGATTTTAAGCACGCTTGGATCTCAAATTCGATCTCAAGAGCGATCTTAAATTCAACCTAACGTCTTAAAATGCGACCCTATGACCGTTAGTTCGATCGTCCGTTTAACTAACTAGAACGATTATTTTTTACTCATCGCAAGTCAGCAAAACATGATTAACATTATTTTTGTTATTATAATTTTTTCCAAATCCTTCACCTTTCGCCCCGAAGCACTCTGCTTATTTGCACCTCGCGCCGGCTTTCTCACGTACGCCTTAGGCGATTCCGTGCAGTTAACGATTTCGATGCATGCACCGTTTCGGGAAATCGCGCGTAGCGTTGGCGTGTCTGTGTCCTTAACCGGGAATCTTTCACACGCGACTCGTTGAAATTTCTCCTGCGTCCCCGACGGGCAGCTGCTCGAGAAAGTGTATCCTGCAGCCGATGGTGTTAACGTGGCTCGGTTCGATTCTTCTTTTTCTTCATCGTCCCGCCTTCTTTGTTTTCTTTATTTGAAGACAATTATCGGAATGATAGGCAGGTGCACCATTCGTAGAAAATATGAATAAATGTACGCTGTATCCACTGAAGGCGACTTCAGTGGATATTTCAGGAATATTTCAGGCCGTTTCATTTGACCCCTTCTCGATCCTCGAACACGACCGCGACGAAATCTTTTTATATTATAGAGACACATGCAGGGTACACATCATGCGAGCTTCTCTTTCGCCGGTTATTGATACAGTTGCACCGACTCGCGTCTAATCGGCTATATCTCTATCCCACGACTACGCTGCCGCCTTAAATTCTTTACCGCAGACGGGGAAAGAGCCCTCCGTGGCTCGGAGCGCCTTGCATCGATAACCGGGCTCGTTAAAGGCCACGAGAGGAGCCTAACGGCACGATTACCCCGTCGGACACGTATATCATTCGCTACACCTGTGGCCCGCGTTCCCGCACAGCGAAACGCCTCGTCAAAGAGCTGCGGAAAGAGGGACACGCACGAGGGGTCTTTCACGGAGATATATTTCGGAGTTACGGAGATCGGACGTTCTTTGACCGATGAAGCCGCCGCCTCTGCGATGCAGGGCCTCGGGCAACACGCATTCAAAAGCTCTCGACGTCGCGCTCCGATCTCCGAGAGCGAAAGGGGAATACGCAGGAGAGAGGAGCGAGAAAAATTGAAACGAAGTGGATGGAGTCGGTGAGGTTGGTGGGAAGGAGGCGAGACGGGATGCGAAGCGGTCTGAGAGACCGAGTCCCGATACACTCGACGTAGCGGCAGCATCCACACACACGCGCGCACATATACACGTACGATGACGTCATCGGCCGTATCATTTTTAGCCTGCATAATATATAGGTAGGCTGCGGCGAGCCGCAGCGCAGCGGGACAGCAGTACCGCGGTTCCGTCCGAATTGGGGGTAGTCATAGGCCACTTAGAGACGAGTCTAGTCTCTCCTCGACACGGCGGGAGGAGAGGGTCGTGGTAAAAATAAAAAAATCGTTTGAGGGTGCATCAAGTGGATCTGTATAGTAGTTTATGAATATTAACTTTAATATTAACTGGGTAGTAGATCGTTTTTCGATTTCCACCTGAATAAAAAAATCGTGAATCTCGATCGGTCACTGAAGAGAATTGGGACAAAAATAAAAAATAAAATCGTTGCAGGGTGCACAAAGTGCATGTATATAGTACTTTATGAATGTGAACTTTAACCTTAACTCGGTAGTAGGTAGCCTTTCAATTTCCACTTAAAAACAAACAAAAAAATCGTCTATTTGGATAGGCGGGTGAACATGGCTGCG
>JAPYZD010001678.1:0-27475 GCA_030522725.1 Ichneumoninae sp. B BG-2022a
GTTATATATAATAGACGGGCAGTAGGTGGATGGAACAAAGATGGCGGTCTCGAGCGGCTGAACAATCGAGTCTACGGTGCCGATGACAAATGATCCGTAAGCTCACTCATCCGAACAACCCCGAGATTTCATTCCTATGTTATATACTGCGTAGATATATTTATTTCTCGCGAAGGCGCATTTTGAGCCTACGAAAAACCGAGTATTTTCCCACAAAATATATCCTCGATTTGCACTTGTGTCATATTTGGAAAATTTGGAGAGAGCAATTTGCCTTATCGGCTCGGATTTTTTTTTTATGAGAAAAATATTAAATTTGGAATAGTCAAATTTGGTGGAGGGAGAAGTAGATGCAACAATCAAGTCTATGGTACATCGGTAAGCTAGCTCGTCCGAACAAGCCCAAGAATTCATTCCCATGTTATATACTGAGATTTCCACCTTATCAGTCCAGAATTTTTGTAATACATTTTTTATATTATTGACGAAAAAAATATTAAATTTGGTTAGTCAAAATGTATTACATTTATCGAGCGATCTATGTCGTAGGCAAAACTATTATTTCGTGGCGCAATGAGGAAAAAGGAGAAGGTCGATAATAGAATTCTGGGTCGACGAACGGTTGAGACACAAACGGGCAACGACAACATTGGCGTTTAGCGCCAGTGTACAAAAGTATTTCCTTCGATTGTCAAGAAATACATAAGCGTATCGAATTTAACGCTCGAACTTGGAAACTGGACGGCCTATCGATGAGTCGATTAGAATAGCCGTAAAATTATCATAATTGGAATGCAATTATGTTAATAGGACGATTATTCCGCCGATCGCCGGCCGAGGGTCGGCGCTCAGGTTAACCGGGTCAGGTCGTGACCTTTACATATTTGGCAATAGAATCGTCAGGAACTTCCGCTCGGTAATTAACTTTAACGTAATTAACTTTCAACGCTTCATTTTCAAATTACCCGCTTAAACACCCGAACTTGAAAACTCATCATTTTTATTTATTTTTACCCACGCATTTTACAATAACGAAAAAAATGTTGAATTTAATTCCTATGAAACTCATGATTTTGTCTGCTATCAAACATTTTTTAAATAAAAATTACCGTTTCATTTTCAAACTACCCGCTCAAACAACAGATTCAAAAACTTATAATTTTTAATTCCCATCCATTTTATAATACGAAAAAAAACATAGAATTTAATTCCTCCCAAACTCATGTTTTCGTCCGCTATCACAAACAATGCGAGGAAAAAAAAGTAAAAAGTCTCGAACTGTTCCCCCTCTCCCTTGCCCTTCCAGCACATCCCGTACTTCACTCCTCCACCATCGGCGCGTTAACGCGACCACGCCGAGAAGTATAAGACTCGTGCGCTTGTCGTAGTGTTCGCCAGTCCGCATGTCCCCAACGCCGCGACCCCGTCGTCGAACCTGCACACATAGCACATTTGCGATTTCTCTCCTTGCCCCGTCCAGGGAGACGCTATCTCGGGAAGCTCCGAGAAGCGCGAAGGGTTCGAGAAGGAGAGCCGAACCGTCGGAAGCCCCGCGAATGTTGCACACATGAGCCAGGTGCAAAGTGACCATACATTTTTTTTCATTTCTTTCCTCACACCCCTCCCTCGCCCCCACCCCTTCCCTCCCCCCCTAACTTTCTCGCGATTCTTATTTTTATTTTTTTTTTATTACTTTTTCGCTGCTGCAGAGCAGCGAGCGCAGTTCTAAGAGCGGACAGAGTTCTCGTATCGAATACAAGTTTCTCGGAACACAATCGCATATAATACATATGCAGTAGGCGAGCGGTTCGAGGCGGGAGCGACCGAGATAGAAGTTTGTCCCGTCGTCGTCCCGGCTCCTGGAGAGCCCGCTCGGCGCGGCCGGGGAACGAGTGTCCGGAATGGACATTGGAGGTGGACATCGGGATTGTGCAACATGGCCGACCCGGCGAGCGGCCACGCTCGATAATTGAAGGACCTCTCTCGCCGAAGGACTCTCTCCTCCCTCTCGCCCCCTCCCCCACGGACGTTCTCGGCTCCTCTCGCTCGCAACCCTCCTTCTCGTGTTCGTTCCATGCATGCATATGAGCCTCCTTCTTCCCCGTAGCCTTTGGCCTCAACCCTCTTTTTACGTCTGTCGCCGCGAAGCTCCCCGAAGCACACCTCTTCACATCTCCCCCCTCTCCGCGACCCCCCCCCCCACCCCCCCGCCCCCCCCCCCCCCCCCACCCCCCCTCCCCCCCCCCCCCCCCTATCGACAGCACCGCTTCTTTGAACCCTTATTAGTCCACGCGCTAACGTTCCTCCCTTATTGGCGACTCTATTCGCCGAGCTCGTCGACGCGGTCGTCAAAGTGGACGGATCGAATAATCAAATTTACGGTCATTTTTTTAATTCTGGGAAAAATTTTTATTCATTTTTTTTTTTTGTGGAAATTGTTTGATAGAATCAAGAAAAGTTTAGTTGCATTGAAATAAAAATACACACTGTAAATAATCTCCTGTATTAATGTTCCTAGAATACAAAACGTTGTGCATAAAATACTTATTTGTTAAACTAAACAGGCTATATTTTATCCTTTGTAAGAGGGTTGATCCCGTCGCTAAATAAATAAAAATAAATAAATAAAAACAGTTACTACAAGGGTAAAAGTGGGGAATATGGATCGGTCCATATATCATAGATTTACGTGTTACTCGAGGTGGGCCATATTCACCACATGTACCCTACTAATATTTTTATGGGAATATTATTTTTATGAAATAATATTTCAATTATAACTTTAATTGAGCTGTTAAAAAAAATACCATAAAAATCCAAGTAATTCACCGAAAGTGTCGAATAGAAAAAAAAAATTGCATACGTGGGGCCGCGAAAAATGTTGCGAGGGCGTCTGATGAAAGGAACCCCCGGATTGTCGGGAATGCGCCGTGAGCTTAGTCACCGATCGGAGTTCGATAGACGAGTAGATTGAAGTCCGACGATCGTCGCCGGACGTGCGCGTGCGAGTTGACGAGAGACGCTTATCGCGCGACTTATCGGCCGATACGATAATGGCAGTCAGGAAAACCGTCACAAGCACAATAATGGCCTGTTAAAAGAGCGCGCTGCCAGAAGCTCCGAACCCCTACGGCCGCCTCACCCTCGGCTCTCGGCGCTCGCGGGGGCTCGAGGACTCGTGCGGAAACGCAACCCAACCCTCGACTCGACGCACACTGTCGTCAAACTGTGTGGGTTTCGCACTCGCGCTCCCCGTCATACACGTAAGGTTTCGCTACTACGCGCACCTACGCGCTCGGAATACGCACGAGGGAGTTTGATATTGTACGCCTATACGGGGCGTACCGAGTCACGGCTAAGCGCGAATTGGACTCTATTAATGTTTTCAACGAACTCGTGAATGAAAATTCCACACCCACAAAAATTATTTATTTGACGAGTGATACAAAAATAAATATTTATTGAATTAAAAAAAAAAAATGAATAAATATTTTATTGAATTCAATAAAATAATGATTTATCCGGAAATAAATATTTACTAATTTCAAAAAAATAATTATGTATTTGAAAATAAATATTTCTTTAACCCTTTGAAGCGCGGTGCATTACAGGTGATTCACCTCTTTGAATTCAGAAAAAATGCATTGATAACGAATCGATTTTAAAAAAGTGTATGCTTCAAAGGGTTAATTTAAAAAAAGTGACCGAACAAATAATTTTAATTTTTTTCTGAGTATATAACTTTCGCTCGCCCCCGAAAATGTTGCTCGCTTGGCATGAAACACCCCATGCACACTGCTATATGCTCTCATATATACATACATTTACGTGGCCGCTGCAAGCCCAGGAGGGCTAGTTGGATCGAGGGGTTGAAGCAGTGATTCGTGTTATCCCTGTTTGCCGAGAGAATTTCGATGTTCCGGGCTTCCCGTCTAAGTACACACTGTAATGCGTTATACTCACAGTGGGGACCCGCGACTGACGAGGGCGTGCAGATATAATTAAAAGCGTTTATCGCGGGAATTATATAGCGTATAAAGGAGCCCACTCCCCAAATCCTCGAGCATTCTCGTTATGAGATAAGTCAAGTTTCTGGCATCTTTAGAGCGGCGGCCCGGTTTCCTATTGTCTACGAGCGCTTCGTATCGTCGAAGCGAAAACCAACCGTTTCGGCACATGCATCAAAAAGTTGTGAATAAAATTCACCCATTTGTTTTTATTTTTAGTTTTCAAATTAAAATCATTGAAATATAACCCGTTGATTAGTTTCAACAATGCCAGTCAACTATTATAGTTATATAAGATTGTATCCTTAGAGTATTTAAAAGGCAGTCTTTTCGATTTTATATCGTGCGACGTGCATTTCCATTTCCCACTTTACTTATTTTTTTCCTCCCAAGAGATTGAAGCTTCCTCGCAGTGAGCACAGCTCCAAGCCAACAACAACAACAAGATAACAAGCCAATGGCTCAATTTAATGGTAACTACAGTCTTTGAACTTTTTCCCCCTGGTTTCCTATTGTTTCCGAACGCTTCGTATCGTCGAGCCGAAAACTTAAACGTTTTTGCACATGCATAAAAAACTTATGATTAAAATTTACCCATTAATTAATTTTTTTATTTTGTATTAAATCATTGCAATGTGACGATTTGATCAGTTTCAATAATGCCACTCAACTGTGCCACCGTGCGATACGCCACTCCCTGAATTTTTTTTTTTTTTTGTTTTTTCAAGAAATCAAAGCTTCTTCGCAATAAGTAAAGTAGCATAACAAGCCAATGCTCAATTTAATGGTAACTGCACTGTCTGAGCTTTTTTCCCCGTTTTCCCGACGTTGTTTTCCGCCAGTATTTACCGGTTCCCGGGATGGCTCGTGCGCGCGCGCATTCCCTCAAAGTTCGTCTCAGCTTTCCCGACGTCTCGTCTACTCCGGCTTGTCTCACGAACAGGAATACTACACCGCCTACATATATATCTATGTGTACAAACATAATATATCTTGAAAAACGAGAATGGTATACGACGACGGAGGCGGCGGAGGGGGGGGGGGCAGAAAGAGATGGATATAGATAGGGAAGTCTTTGCCGCCCGCCGGACCGCTCTACAAATACAAATTTAACTGCCGCGCGCACTTTACTGCCGCAGACATAGTGGTCCCTTGGCGCATCTGTCGGGCGTTTCATTTTCTATTTTATTTATTGTCGACTACCACCACCCGACGCAAGCTCTCTATCCCGCAGACCCGAGTTGTTATACTCTCTTCGAGACGCAAGCTGCACGTAGGAGAATGTCGCTCGACACTCGGCGCTGGCAATTCGACGTCGAGTCAATCCGCTCCTCGAGGTGGGTTCAAAATTTATTTTATCGGGGAAAATTTCTCCGCAAGTGAGTCTATCTTTCCTAGAGCCGGGAAAGGATATCTGGATATATGTGTAGTCTGATGGTAGATTTTTTTAATCAAAGTGGATATTTTGACATTTTCTATTTAGGGAAAGTTTGAGAAGAGAAAAATTGGCTAATAAATAAGCAGGTCAATTTTAACGCCAAGGGGAAATAATAATCCTGTCCTGTTGAGAAACAAATGTGAAAAATCGCCCAATTATTGAAGGGTCTAATTTTATTGCCAATGGAAAAATAGTCGTTCCGAGTCTCACTTCCGGTTCACTCGGAGAACTTCCAGGATTGTGTTCACGAGAATCTGCCAATAATTCAACGGTCCAATTTTAACGCCAAGGCAAAATAACAATCCTGTCCTGTTTAGAAACAAATTTGCCAAAATAACCATCTGCCAATAATCGAACGTTCCAATTTGATTGCCAATGGAAAAACGACCCTTTCGAGTTTCGCTTCCGGTTGTCTCGAGAAGCCTCCAAGAATCTTACCGCGAGGATCGGCGGTGTTTTGTCGCGTGGACGAATCCCCTCCGGGCTGCGTTTACCCGGTCTTGATGCTCGAGGCTCCATATTGGCAACCGCGAGCCAATAACGCTACCGAGGCTCTCGTGGCGTTACCGCTCGCGAATATTCGAAGAGAAAACGAGGAGATCGCGACAGACTCGACGACGAGGTAAAGCCGCGCGGGCCGGCTCGGCGTGTGACGACGACGAGGCTCGCGGTGTTAATGGGACCACCCGCGGTGCGAGCTGGGCCCTAATGCCGAGGCGCTACGATTAAACGCAGACAGGATATTAAACCGCTCGCGCGCTCCCCGGGCTTCCATACGCGAGCCGACTGCGGCTATCAACGAGCGCACACCCATATTATATACATGTATATGTATAATACTATATAACATATTTTGACAATACATCGCGGGCGCAGGCTATAAAGTACACCGCCATAAACCTCTTGCGGAGCTTATCCCCCCCCCCCCCCGCCCCGTCCGCGGGGGCGGCTCTGTCGGTCCTTTCGTCGGCCGCGCGTTTTCGGCCTTTCGCAACCTTCGTGTTTATGCGCGATGCGGGGAGCGGGAAAAGCCTAAATCACGCCCGGTCTTAGGCGTGCGCGTAAGGCGTTGTCAAAGTCCAACGGGTGTAAGCGATGTTGGAAGCGCTTGCGCGAAAAGAAAAGGTTGATTGGGAAAAGTTTCAAGCGGTTGAAGAAACTGGGCGAGGTTTGGGGGTTGAAGTGACTGTTAAGCGCAGGACGAGGCCCAATGAGGGAATACTTTGATAGGCATGTAGTTCCAAAGCCCAACGCTTTTTGGGGTCGAATTGTAGTTTGAACTTAAGAGCGCTGTTGAGATCGAAGTTTGGAACGAACTGAGTAGCGTGCTTCAGTTCGGACTTGAGATTGATCTTAAGTTCGGACTTGAGGTTGATCTTAAGTTCGGACTTGAGGTTGATCTTAAGTTCGGACTTGAGGTTGATCTTAAGTTCGGACTTGAGGTTGATCTTAAGTTCGGACTTGAGTTTGATCTTAAGTTCGGACTTGAGTTTGATCTTAAGTTCGGACTTGAGGTTGATCTTAAGTTCGGACTTGAGTTTGATCTTAAGTTCGGACTTGGATTTGATCTTAACTTTGATCTTAACTTCGGACTTAAGTTCGGATTTACGTTTGATCTTAATTAAGTTCAATCCCAACTTCAAACTAATGTCTTAAAATTCAACCCTTGTTTTCTTCTTCTGTTCATGATTGGCTCCCGTGGGAAAACAGCGCGATGCGCATGGCCAAAGCCCAATGCTTCTTCTTGTGTTTGTGGTTGGCTCAGATAGGAAATAATCACAATGCGCGTTGCCATAGCCCCGCGCTTCTTCGTCTTCTTCTTTTTCTTCTTCTTCTTCTCCGTCCTCTTCTGTTTGTGTTTGGCTCCGGTAGGAAAAAATTCCATCGCGCATAAGCAATGTTACAAGCGCATGTGCAAAAAATGGTTGATTGGAAAAAGCTTATATAAACGATTGAAGTAACCTGGGTGAGGTTTGCCCGTTGAAGTAATCGTTATAAGCGTAGGACAAAAACCAATGAGGGAATATTTTCGTACGCACGTATTTTAATTGGGGGAAGAGGGGGGGAGTCAGTCGACGAAACGGTTTTGGCGCTACTCGAATCGCGTCGGGCGGTTTCGCGTGTTTGTATCGCTTCCAGGCCACCCGAATAAGTTTCTCGGCCTGACTGAAATCCGAGCCGGCAGATCCAATGGTGGCAGCGGCGAGTCATCACGTACGGTAAGGGCTCTCGCGAGCGGGCATTCGTCGCACGGCTATGCGGCCCATTATACAAGGTACGGGCGGCCTATGCGGAGCTCTCGCTGAGCCAAGATCGAGAGAACCGAAGCGGCTGGTCCTGTGTAATACGCGAGAGCGATTATTTTCCAGTCGACACCGCGGCCCGACGTCGGAGATTCCCCCCTCCCCACCTCGCACCCCATGCATTAGGTAACGGGCGTGTCATCGCGAGGCAAATCGTCAGACGTGACTGACGTACTCTCGAACCTTGCTAAATTTGCCTCCCGGTCGTTGATCGTCGACCAACCAGTCACCGACGGAAAACCTTTCGATCATAAATATCTTTATGTTTTCATTAATTTTTTAACTGGACTAATTGTTATTATTGTTATTATTGTTATTATTGTTATGATTGTTATTATTGTTATTATTGTTGTTGTTGTTATTATTGTTATTATTGTTATTATTGTTATTATTGTTATTATTGTTATTATTGTTATTATTGTTATTATTGTTATTATTGTTATTATTGTTATTATTGTTATTATTGTTATTATTGTTATTATCCGTTTGAGGGAATTGCTCGAGCGGGAGAAAAAAAAAAGTAACGAGCAATAATGCGAAATTGCCGTACGACCGAAAATTGCTCGCGACCATAAGACGAGGGGCACTCGTCCGTTGGCTCGTGTCTACGCGAGTGCCAAGAGAGAGAGCGCCCGAGAGCGCTTTTTAATTTTGTTTCTTCGGGAGCGTCAAGCATTTTTCTGGGAAGTCAGAGAGGCGCGAGGGCAGAAACCGTCTATTTTCGCATCGCGGTGTAAACGCTAAACGACGCAAGCTATATACCCCGCTCCGTACAACTACTCACACGCGCTACGGTGCGACATAGACGCGACGGGAAATCGTCAGACAGCCCATTCAATGGAACAAATTCCATTTCATGAACTAAAACTCAAAGATTGGAAAATTTGTTCCATCCTGTGGATTACATTTTTTTTTATGGTTGAATTTTTAATCGTGGAATGGATTTTGATCGTAGCTTTTATATTATTGTTATTGTTTTGTTGTATAAGGAGAAATAAAATAAAATAAAACCATCGAGACAACGAAAGTGAAAATATCGTATGAAAGATCTCGCGAAAAGAGAACGTGTCGAAGCTATTAGCGCGGAGTGCGATACTTTAGTGCGTTGCACGAGTCGAGGATGAGTCTCGTTAGGAGAGCCGACGGAGCGTGCCGCACCGAGAGGCTGCTCATCCTACCGTGGTTAATACACGGGAGACCCACCGCGTTCGCAGCGACGCGATGTACGAGTATAAGAGTTAAACCTGTCGCGAATTAGCGAAACAAGCCAGAAGCTAATGCCGACCGTATCTACCAGAACACAACAGCGACGAATTTTAAAAAACTGTTAATTTAAAAACTTGGATAATTATTTTTTAATTCAAAGTTCAATCAACAAGATGCAATCGCGCAAACCGCGTCTACCTAGCCACGTTAACACCGTAACACTGTACCTAGCCACGTTAACTCGGTAACATTGTTTATTTTTCATTTTTAGAAAAACTTTGCTTATTTACTTTTTTTATCCGACCAATTTCAGTCTTTAGTAACGAATACCCGGAGTTGACGGTCTCGGGTAATTCTCGGTACAATCCGCCGCTTCGCAGGACTCGCGGACTGTAACACTAGCGCGAGCCCAGCGCCAGGCAGAGCGCCCTACGTATAGTCGCTCCGGCATATCGGAAGGTACGTCAGAGCCGGAGCCTCATGAGGAACGAGTTATCCCGCGAAGCTCTGGTGCAAGGAGTGTTACGGACTGTACCTACGACTTGAGCGATCCCACACGAGAACAAATATATATATATGTGGGCACATAGGTGGTTCATAGTGTGTATCTATGTAGGAAGAAGAGGTACGTGCCCCGGCGTCTTTCAGGCTCTTCACGGGCTCTCCGGGCCCGAGGACGGGAACCTAGCTAGGCTCGTCCCCGCGCAGCCTCTTCCGCGGGATATCATCTGGAAGGTGAGACGCACCGGAGAAGTGCACCCGGTACCCTGCGGACTAATTGGCCGATAAATCAACCCGCTCGGGCTCACCTCTCCGCCCGAGTCCCGCGGATACACCACTACCAGCAGCGTCCCGAGACAGAAAGAAACAGCGAGTAGAAGAGTATTCTCGGTGTACCGGGGACCGGCGGAGTTCTAGACCCCTCATAGCCGCGCATGCGCGGTATCGATCACTCCTGCGGGGACCCCTATCGCACCGTTCGCCATGTTTTATCATACAACAGGCGGAAGGATTTTACAACAGCCCCCCGAAGGGGCCACTTGGTCCCGAGTATGACGTTCATTTTGCTACAAACCCGATATTTTGTATTTTAATCCCAAAAATGCGATTTCACATTACAGCAAACTGTTTGCATGCCTGTTTTCATGTCTCACTGTACTTCAGCCCCAAAGAGGCCAGCGGATTCGTGTTCAGCGGGAAAAAATCCATCGAAATACGAGGCAGTTCATTTTTAAAAAAAGTAAGTAATGCTACTGATAAATAAGTACTAATAAGTTTTCTTTGTCCTACAATTTTTTACATTTTCGGTATAATAATACCGAAGGTGTATTACGGTACGACGGTCTACCACAGCTATATTTTTGGCGATATGTTGCAAACACAATTATTCCACATGGCAATATCAACGGTAATCATCAAGGTGCTTCCAATTATTTTTAACCACACCTTACTAACTGTATTTCCAGTGTTTCACCTCACCCCAGCCATCCCCGTCCTATCAGCCAATTCGACCGAAGGTCCTCTGCCGTCTGCGCGATTATTACCTACAATTTACCGTATCCACCGGCATCCCGCAACCTAATAATAATAATCTACATAATAATGAAGTAATAATAATAAGAATAAACTTCTCCCGAATAAAGACGAACCCGTAAATGTCAACGGTGTGCCGGGCATGTTTTTTACATTTTTTAAAAAGAATCCCCCTTTTTTATTAGTTATTATACACGAATTTGTATTGCGGTACGACGGCGTACGACCGTAAGCCGCGCGACACAGTCGACTGGGCACGGCGGACGTGGCGATGTCTTAATTCGTAACGGGCGGGGCGCGCTTGTCAGGCGGGCGAGAAGAGCTTCGCTCTCTCGGCTTGCATATCAGAGGTCACCTCGTCGAGTCCGCGCGTCATCGCCGTACAGTAGAGAGTAAACGTTCGAGGCTCCTCGGTCACTCGGATGGCCGTGCGGCGTCGTTGGACGCTCAAGTTGGTAACAGGTTCCCGTCGTTTTCCGGATGCCCCAACGAGCACGAGATCGTAACCGCAACCACGCCTTTTGCTCGCTCTCTATTCAACTCCGTTCATCGTAAGCGAGCGAGCGCGCGCGCGCCGGAGCGTATACCGATATGGCAGGACTAATCGCACCGAGCGAACTTGTTGGAATTAATTGGTCCGGCCAATTAACGCGCCCGGCTGAAATGGCCCAAGAGACGTGGGCAATGAAATGCCGCGAATGGCGTTCCACGCTCGGTCTACCTCCGTACCGGCGTACGAAGCCTCGCCGGCCGCTCGCAGAGAGACACAAACACACGGCTCGTCGACCGGCGACTCACACCAGCGCCCGGTACGCACGACGCGAAACGTCCGAGGGAATTCGAGACCGCGCTCCCCGGACCGGTCGCACTTAATTCGAATACTCAGCGCCTCCGAGAAAAATCGCCGGGATGCTTATAAAGTAGCGACGATTAACCGGCTCCCGGCGCGAAAGAAAGATCGAGGAAACAGAAGGAGAAAAAAGGAAAAAATAAAACGTATCGAGAGATACAAAACGAAAGAGAATCGGCTCGCCGAGTGCCGAGATATTTTACTTTTACTTACCTTTTCGCCCAACGACGTAACTGGAGGCTGAGCGGGGAAAAAGGAATTTAAAATAATCGCGCGAATATATGCTGGGCGATATATTGTGCGAGAACACGGTAATTATTTGATTATTAATATTGTGGCGGAGTTTGGTGTGTTCTTCGTGGTGCATTCTTACTCGGGGTACGATCTATCGCTTTAATCTACTTGCTATCAGCTTGATGCGACTTTTTAGTTTTTTTGGATCTTGGAGAATTATTGGAAAAACTGGCTTTGGCTCATCTTTGATTATTTAATATTGATATCGACTCAATTTGTTTTTAAATTATATTCCGCATTTTTTGCGGAGACAAGTACGTACTTTTTATTTACGAGATTTCAAAGATTGATACATTGTATTGACGATGTCCATTTTGGGAGAAGACGAACAAGTGCTTTCATTGTCATACGCAAAGATGAACGGATTTTTTTTCTATTTAAAACAAGAAGTCGTTTTGCAAACGGCGAGCGGAGCCGGAAAGCCGTAAAGCACGAAAAATATTGCCGACCATATATTTAATGTATCGCGTAAGTTTTGCATCGGGCCGATTCATTACTATATCGGCGATATATATATATATATATGTATTCATTTGACGTTAAAACGGACATTAGCTTACTTACGACCGGCTTGACGCGACTTTTTAATTTCATTGAATCTCGGAAAGTTATTGGAAAAACTGGATTCGAATCATCGTTGACAATCTACTTTTTATAAAAAGACGGAAACAAATAAGAATTATCTATATTTTTTTACGCGATTCCGAAGGGTCAAGCGCGTCGTAAAAATTGGAAAATACTGTCGATACATTGTATCGGCGATGCGTCAATTTTTTGGAGGAACGACTGCTCTCATTTTCATGCGCAAAGACGAACGAAAACTTCATTTTTATTTTTTTTCGATCTAAAACAAGTGGTCGTTTCGCAAAGGGCGAGCCGCGCCGGAAGGTCTTAAAGCATGAAAAATATTGCCGACCGTATATTTAATGTATCACGTAAGTTTTGCGAAATGTGGTGTCAGGCCGATCATTATTGTATCGGCGATATATATCCATTTAACGTTAAGACGGACGAGTGTCCCTGGATAATACTCACGTGTAAGCCGCATTAAAAAGCCTCGCCTCGATTGGATATGAGCCTGCAGAGCCGAGGACGATGAGAGTGAAGCGCAGAAGGGAGAAAGAGAGGTGGACGTCTCAATTTTCTTCGCGGCTTAATGACCGATCGTTAAAACCCGGCTTCGCTTGCCGAACCGGCTCTCTGGCTTGCTCCTCTCGCCCGGCGATCTCCCCGTCGGTCCTCCTTCTCTTCTCTTCACTTTACACACACAAACACAGGCACACACTCGCTAACCGCACACACACACTCACCGCACACGCGTTCCTTGTCCTCAGCGTTCTCATCTCGTCCCGGTTCGTACTGCGCTCGAGCAACGTAATCACTGTTGTCTCTGCTAATGAAGTTTTTGAAGCCCCGAAGTGCGAGAACTCCTTGTAACGCGCCCGCTTTCGCGTCGACATACGCGAGTCTACAGCCGAAAGTCGTATTTTTGGTACGCGTTTCTCGCGGTTTTAAAATTAAGGTCGATATTCGCGATAATCAGAATCGATTATTGAACGGCGATGGAATTGACCCGATAAAACTTTTATACGAAACTCCGTGACAAAGGAATGGTAAGAAACTTTTTTTTTAATAACAATGAATACCTCGACGCGGACGAGACGTCAGTCGATCACAGATTTTTTACTTCGACTGGACTCGCGGGCCCATTAAAGATGGCGTCCACCTCGCTGTCGACGCGTCCGTACACGTTTATCGTTGGAGATGAGACGCTTCGTTGTGTCCGATTCTGTCCAATTAATCAGCCACTAAGTTTTGAAAGCCGAGACGATGTGGCAAATCAACAATGTTAATTGCGATACACACCCTTTATTCTACAAATGTGTAAAAAGCGAATCGAATGTTCCACGGTTGTATTTCGTTTGAACGGAACTGAATCCGGATTCTTTGTTTCTCGTTAGCAACGGCTCGCTTCACTCGCCGCCATTTTTCATCAACGGACTTTCGCGTCGCGACGAGACGCACGAAACCGCGCTATTGACGTTTCGATCTCGACTCGTTTATGATTGTTTTTACAGCTAAAATGTTAATTGCGGAAATACCCTTTTTTTAATGTAAAAAAAATATCAATTTTCGCATGGATGTTTATATTTATACGGACCTGAATTCGGGTGCTTTATTCGTCGTCGGCGACGAACTCGCTTCACGCGCGATTGTAGACCGCGAGACTATAATAATCAAAACGACGGTCGAACGGCGACATAATTAACCCGATAAAACTTCGATTCTATCTTCTCGGCGTCGAAGACTGCTGTCAATGTTTTATACGAAACTCAGCGACAAAAAAATGGTCAGCAACATTTTTTTCACTAACAATGAATACGTCGACGCGGGTGGGTCGTTAGCCGGTCACTGAGTTTGAACTTCGATTGAACTCGCGGTCCCATTAAAGATGGCGTGCACCTCGCTGTGGCCGCGTCCGTACATTTATCGTTCTGGACGTGCGACGCGTCGTTGTGTCCGATTCAGTCCAATTAGTTAGCTAAAGTCACGACGTTGTATCCCAGCGAAAATATTAATTCAGGTACACAACATTTCTTTTTCTTCAAATTTATAAATATAAAAATAATCTAGTTTCGCACACGGGCATTTCGCTGATGCGGGCCTGAATTAGGATGCTTTGTTTCTCGTCATCATCGAGCTCGCGTCTCTCGCCATTTTTTTTCCGCCAACGTTTGTTCACGTCTCGACGAGCTCCGACGAACGCGATTGGAGGGCTTCATGTCGACTCGCTTACACACGTTTACGACGATACGGTGAGATTTTTTTTAAAGAGACTCGATAATTGCATTGAAAACAACGTACTTTTATCTCATTCGTCTCTAAGAGGTACCTTATTTTTTTTCTCTAATGTACGTAGAAAAAAATATATAATAGTTTTATTTTCGTTACAAAAAATATTCGTTCGCCTGACGCAACGGTGCCGTAACGAAGTTTATCGAGTCTATACCTATATATGTCCCACTGGAAGCGCAATACTGCGTAATCCATTTCGGATAATGCCAACTGTCCGGATTAATGATGCCAGATTAACTGTAAAACGATCGAATTCACTCGGTTTACATTAATCACGGAGTTATTACTCGTTAACTCGTAATACGTAGAACATTACTGTGCGCGTGTCTCGGGACAGACATTTAGTTATTGGATTCGATTAATCAACTTCACATGGGAACTGAATGTTACATGTAGAGATGTATTATCGTGGTAACGATATCATTGTTGCCTGAGCGGATTTCCCGTAGAATATTTTAATTCGCGTCAATATTCGTTGTTGAATGGACGGCAGGATAATTGTAAGTCGTCAGTGTCGTACAGCTGATTACGTTACATGCGAAGGGACGGGCGAATTTGGGCGATCTCGCTGGCGGCACCTGTGGAGCTTTCACTCACTTGCAATTTCCCCGTTGTCGATGCCGCGCGTATACACGCGTATCGTCCCACTGCAGGATGAAAGGAACTTCCGCGAGAATCGTCTGAACGCACGGTCGATAATTCGTTTCGTGAGTGCGCGCCGCGACAGAGCAGTCGGTAAAACAGAGAACTGTGATACAGCGCGACTTTGTAGACTTAACGAACGCCGATAAAACGGCCGAAATAACAGTTTTCGTTTCCGGCAAAATCGCTTCGAAAATACCATGTTTGCCGACACTTTTTGTTCCAACACAAGATAAGATTATTTTATTTTTATATTTATAATACTTTATTTACTATAGCTATTTATTTACAAATTCACAGATTCACGTCTACTTCCAACGCGGGGTTGTCGTACGAAGTGGCGTTCTCGTTCTTCGCCTCGATCGCCCACGATTGTCGTTCGCCGGAGGCGAAGATTCCGTAGATCACAGCTCCTATGAGATACACTAGACCGGCGATGATGAAAACTATTCTCCACTCTGCTGCAGTCTGGAAATACAATGTCACGATAAAGGAGTGTTAATGCCAGACACGGTGGAAAAAAGTTGAAAGGAGTTTCACATAAACTCGAGTTCGGACCTTGTTTTCGACTATGTAACCGGTGATGATCGGACTCACTATACCAGGAATAGTCGCAATAGTGTTGCCGATTCCCATCATAACGCTTGCGTGCTGAGGCGCAATGTCCAGATGATTGACACTGCAGAACATAAGAAAACAATATTATTCTTATCGTTCGTTTCTCAGGGAGCTCAGTCTGGTAATATTTTTTAGTTGGCAAGAAAGAAAACCTTACCTAAATCCAGACCAAGCGAAACCGCCCAGGCCCACGGCTATCGTGATACAAGCGACCGCTCCCGAAGCCGATTGTATGAAAGCCGCGCAAGTCATGAATATCGTTTGACTTAGGAAAGCTCCGCAGTTGAAGAATTTTCGGACCTTTGAAAATAAAATTGGCATCGATTATTCGAAAATAACATAAGAATTTTGAACCCGAGTCTCTCAAGTTGTTGGAAATCGATCGATATCGATCGATATCGATCGAAATCGATCGAAAATCGATTGACATAACTATTGAAATTTGATCGATATAGCATCAATTTCAACAACTTTTTATTGTCAATATTATAAATTCCATGCCTTCCAACAAATACGGGTAGCTAACCTGGGTAGTAGTGAGGATTTTATTCGCTCGAAGATGATCCGCGAGATGTCCGGAAAATTGGAGAACTATCGCCATGACGAGATACGGCAGGGCCGAAAGAAATCCCGTTTTTTCGAGCTTGAAGTCCAATACATCTGAAACGAGAAATCTGCTAGAGATCGTGACTACGGAGGAATCATCGAAGCTATCGCATTTACCACTCATGAAAGTTGGCAACTGGGTCAGCATTGTGTAGAATCCCCAGTTTTCACTGAAATGAGCTGCTATGATCGCCCAGACCGGCGGCGATGTCATTATGGCTTTCCAGGGATGAGTTATTGTCTGCAAGAGTCCAAAGATTAACGTAGGCGGCAGTCGATTAGTATTTTCCAGTTAAACTGGATCGGTTAAAAGACAACCCAGGAAACTATAAATGTGCCGGAGAAAATATTTCACTTGTGCCAATTTTGTTTCTTTGTTTGCCAGATGAATAATTTTCTATCGGTTTTCTCAGAATTGTTCGCGTACCTTCCTCTCCACGTTACCGAGTGACTTCTTTATATATCTCAGCTCCGCTTCGGAAATGTGTGGATCGTCTTCGGGCTTGTCGGCCACGACGTACCACCAGGCGACGAACCACAGGAGACCGACTACTCCGAAAACGTAGAATATCGAGGACCATCCCAGATATTCGGCCATCAGACCGGATACAGGCATGGCGAATACCGTGCCGACGAAACTTCCCGAAAAGGCGAGAGTTGCCAGTTTCGACCTTTCCAAAGGAGGAGCCCAGTTCGCCCAGACTGCGTGGATGCATGGATACGTCACACCCTGGACAAAAATCAACAGTCAGTCAACACTTTGCGATGATCAAGGCAATGTACAATTCGATTTTGAGAAAATCTAAAATCGTAAGGCTTAAAATATTTTCCTCATAAAAAGGAATTAAATAACGTTGTTGTTATGTCCCAATATTTTTCTTTTTTTCGGACGGAGAAAAAAGTTCGGTGATATAAAATACACTTGGCTGAACTCGGCTGAACTTTGAGGGGGCAGAGTTCGTCGAACGCTGATGGACGAGGAAGTGAACGATGTACGATCGATCGCGAAGAGGGTATAAGCTTTTACCTCAAAGACACCCTCGACAATACGCAGAGCAACCAGGACGTAGACGCTCATTCTCGTCAGAGGCGGCGTAACGAGGGTCAGCAGAGCTGTAGCCGCGATTCCGAGACCGAAGACTCTCTTTCCACCTATCCTTGCGGCGAGCCATCCGCCCAATAATTGAGTGCTTATGTACCCGTAGAAAAATGAGCTCAGCACGAGTCCTTGCAATTTGGAGTCCCAGTTGAATTCAGGTTCCTGCAAAGATCAAGGTAAAGTTAATCCTGCAATGTTGAAGCTACTAATTTTTTAATGGAAAACTATTAAGTCAATTTTTTTTAAATCGTAGATAATGATTATATCTCTATCGGATTCATATCTACATTTTTTTATTTGCCATAAAAATTGTATATTCTTTTTTTTAAGCTTACATAATACGTTTTTCCGTTTTCGTCAGTTTTCGATGAGTTCGCCGTCATCGCAACGATAGCCACGCTCAGATTGACTCGCAAAATGTACGAGGTGAAGAATCCAAAAAATGCGAGGACCGCAACGACGTATCTGCGCTTTTTCCAAAACCTCCAGGTCATTTTTTCCTCGTCTTCATACTGAACACTGAAGTAACGGATCTTTTTATTTCGAATGAACGATGAATCAAATACATAAATATAATTATTACTATAAACAAATAATAATCATAATAACAATTATTATTATTATAAACAATTCTTCATCTGTCATCAGCTTCTTGATACTCACGTTCCATATTCCGTATCTTTCGTCGACTCCGCAGATGAACTTTTTTTCCTCTCCATGTTGCCCTGTGAAATAGTTAATTATAGATAAGATATAGAAATAGATAATTATCACATGAAAAATTTAAACTAAAAACGCTTCGTCCGCGATGTCAAAATACATTTCTCAAAAGCTCGGCACGAAACATCTTTACCTTCCAAGTGCAACGATTAATGAATTTTTTAAAACTCTGTTCCAGATGGATTTTACTCACCAACAAAGTCTTTGTCGAGCTTTTGCTCAACAAAGCTTTTACTATAGTCATCGCTGCTTTACCCGAATACGAGAATTCGAGTTTTCTTATTGAAAAAAAATCGACCCACTTCGAGTATGCAGCTGCGATATTTCCGAGGGAACCGTCTACAACTTCAATCACGGATGGACGAACGGAGGACTCCAGCTGTTATCCGGAACGAAGCCCTGCACTACTACTACTACTAATCATATTGATCGCGACGGTAACAGACGGGAGTCTACGCCGGGTTTTCGCACACAAAATGCCACAGGTCGGTGAGACTTACGTAGCTGGGTGTACACTATCAACAGGCAGGTACCTGTTGCACCTCTGTCATTCGAGTCATTCGTGTTTTTCGATAACTAAACAATTCGTAACATTGTTTGTTTTTTTATTAATCAAGAGATTATCTATTTTAATGCGGCAGACTTTATTGCTTTTCTTTCGACAATAAAGTCAATTCTGCAAATTTTGGTGACATAGTTGTTATCCCAAGCTAATTGTAGGAAAATCCATGTCGGGCGGCATAAAGTGCACAACATTTCGTAGATATTGTGTACTATCAACATGCAAGCTGTTTCTCGCTCGTTCTTGTCGTTTGTGATCTTCGATCTTTTTTTTTAATTGATCGAATGATTATATATTTTATTGCTGTAGACTTTACTGCCTGTCCGTCGACAATAAAATGAATACTGCGAATTTGCAGGAAAATTATTGTCGGACGGCATAAAGTGTACGCAATTTTTAAGACATTAGTGTTTAATCTTCCGTTCGTTAATCTCGCGGCATTAATCTCTTTTCAGTGCGGTTTCGCGGAACGCCTTTTCGCAGCCACCGGAGAATCTGGAATCCGCGACGATGAACGGGTCGTAAGGTAAGGGAATTCCTACTTTCACCTCTCGCCTTGTGCCAGCTGAACATTAACAACAGATCAGGCTGATCATTAAGTCACGACTCGATGATTCCACTGTCGACATAATACCGCGTCGACGGTCGACTCGATGATCGTGGACAAGGGATTTACTTTTTTTTGTTTGCTTGTTTAGCGAAAGCAGGAAGAAAAGAAAGAATTCGTTTTTTTGCTCACTTAGCGTTGAGAAAGTCATATTTCGATATTGGATTTTTTAATCGACGACGAAGAAAGAGGCATTGACTTTATAGTAGGAATTCCGGTACGTTCAGGCTGAGGTGAAAAAAATAAATTCCCATCGCGTAAGAAAAATCCAAACTATTCCGTCAATCTGGTTGAGCAAGCGTGTTGCCTGTGGATAGGACATTGTAAGAATACATTCTTGTCATTCCAGGAATAAATTTTACTCTGATAATGAATAATACGTTTTTCTCGGTAAGAAAAATTCAAACTATTCCGCCAATCTGATTGAGCGAGCGTGTTGATCGTGGACACTAAAATTGTAAAAATACAATCTTCTTGTGACATGAAAAATACATTTTTCTCGTTCCGGGAATAAATTCTACTCCTGTGATGAGAAAAATATATTTTTCTCGGGTAAGAAAAATTCGAACTATTCGGGCAGCCTGGTTGAGCGAGCGAGTTGATTGTGGCCGGGACAATCCTCACGAGTTACGTAAAAAAAAATATGGTATTATATATGTTCCAGTGGTTTGGTGTATCGTGGTTTCTAGCTGCAATTCCACCGACGGAATTCCGCAGGTATATGCACATACGTCGCATCACCAGCTCTTCTCTTGAAACAGGAATATTTTTTTATTTCTTCCGGCAATCAGTTACGTTTCTCCAGAAAAGGACGAGTATCTTAATCGCTCGCCAGAGTCGCGAGTATTCTCGCGGGTAAATTATTTTTTTAATCCTCGACACGCGAAATTGTTCTTCGGTAACTGCGAGGTCTGCAGCAAAAAATATATATATATATTTAAAAATTACGAATTTGATCATAGCGCGTCATTATCTTGTCTGATAATCGTCGCCAGCGCAACACTGCATATTGCGTTTTTTTCTCCGATTTAGATAAGAATATCCGCGGCGACCATTATTCAAACCGTCTCATGGATTTTTCAAGCCGGGACTCGTTTATTATCCGCAAACACTTCTGTTTATTATCCGTAAACACTTCCGAGACCTTGCGCGACTTTTATTTATCCGTAAATTCACAAACGAACGCTCTAAAGCTCATTGCCGCATGACAACAAAGCCTCTTTTGTGTCAAATAATTCATGACCTTCAAGAAAAAGTAAAAAAAAATTTATTTCCCAGTGTATAAAATTTGAATTACCCTCTGTCGTTAACCTCGGCGCTACCGATCTCGCAGTGGCGAGTCCGCAAAGCGCGATCAAAACGCGAACTGCTCGGAATTTCAATATCGCCAGCTGACGAGAAAAAACAACGGGTCGCGGTCCTCCGCGTCGAGGATATTCGGTGAAAGGAAAAGTTTTAAAACCGATACATATATATATGGGCGCGAGCCGTGACCTTGAAGGGCGCCCGAGATTTAACTTTCGATCCGAAGGAACTTTTGTAAAACTCGTCCGGAAGGCGACACACGATCCAACTGTAGTAACTTCGGTTCCAACTTCGGTCGTGTAGCGAGAGATCGGCACACATAATCTATTTCTGCCAAGCTTTCACTTTTTTAGATTGACGCAAATCTTTTCGTTTGGTACCGTAGAAAACAAAAACAAGAAATTATTCGTCCCAGCGATACAATACAATTTTTAATCAACACACTTTTATTGCGAGCTTCGAAATATGACGATAATATTTTTTATGCTTGCCGACCTTTCACTTTTTTAGTTTCGCGCAAAACGTTTCGTTTGGAATCGTAAATAATACAAGGAACTATTCTTGCCAGCAGTGCAATCATATTTTTAATTAACACACTTTTATTGCGAGCTTCGAAACGGAACAATAAAATTTTCAATCTCTTCGTCCCTTATCAGCGCATTGTTATTAGTACGAGCCGGCCAGTTCCGCATAGTTCTGGAGCTTCGGTCAGCCGATCGTGCCTTTCGTTTATAAAACAATGCATTACAAACCAGCTCACCTTCTCGAAATTTTACTCCCAATCACCGGTAATTCGAGGCCATAGGTGCGACGATATTTCCAAATAGGTTTAAAAAATTATAAACGCACGATCAAATCCCGGGCAGTTAATTCGCGATGGTTCGACGAACGGGAAAATTCGTAATGCCTCGAAACCTGCTGGCCCAGTCAACAGGCTTGCAGCGCGGAACGAGAGTAACTGGCCTGCGCGGTCGTTCGACCAGAATATACAGAAACGATAAGTCTAAGCGTGCAACGGTCCCCCACGAATCTGACCCGAGCACGCCGAGCAGAAGGTTTCCTTGTATGTACGTCGGTGTGGCGATTGCTCGTCGACATTGCGGAGAATCGAAAAGAAAGTTCCGTCGACTGTACAAGCCTCGTGATTTATTCTATTAAAAAAAAAAGTGGACCAAGTCCTTTCAGTACCAAGGTCATAACGGGAGTCGATACCGTACACTATCCTGGAGCTCGATCAGAATTTGCTTCGCGAAAAGATCGTCGCCTAATCGCGTTGACCGGACGCTCGGGCACCGGAATAACGAGAATACGATCGTAGAACAATCATCCAAAATTGGTAAATCGATGTATTACATGCAGTTTAAATACTTACTTGGCGGATGTGCGAGATAACATTTTTTCGCGTCCGTGAGACAGTCCGTTGACAATGGGATAATGTTCTCGATTCTCTGTGCACTGTGGGCCGGCGGGGTAGTCATTTACATTACCGTAATTCGACGAACGACCTCGAAATCGGCCGCCCTTCGGTATAAACGATTTCATTTGCGTAACTGCAACGACTGTTGTATTACGCGAAGAGTCAATGTTCTCTCGAAGGGAACGTGCGTTGGTTGCAATTTATAAATCTCAAAACACCACCAGTCGATTGCGGATGTGCTGCCACCTGGCGTCGAAAATGTCAATCAGCCGAGCAGTCGACGACGACGACGACGTCGTCGATATTTCATTCCAATACATTTGTGCAGCTGCATATGATAACATGAATTTTTGTCGTACATCATCGCGCGGCGGTGCAATCACTGTAGGCACGACGCCTTTGTCGACAAATTTCATCCGAACGATCTGAGACAAGATTAATTCCAACAAAAATTTACGATCGATTTCTCGACGTTTTCCCCGAGGAGGGACCAAAAATATTAATCAATTGTCATCACCGCCGACATATTGCGTTAGTCACCCCTGGTGCTCCTGTCATAATTTTGTTGTTGACACTTAACAGCTCTCGATTTTCTTTGTGATAATGTCAACTGTTCCGGCAAACGGGACAACGTTATTGTACCGCGGAACGCGATGACCGATGTTTTCGGTTGAAATAAAGGTCAGTCGATGAAGCTGTTTCAACAAAGAAAGCTGCAACGTACCCGAGTAAACTAACCTCTCTTGCTCCGAACAACTTGAACGCTTTAAATATATATATCTTTTTTGTTCGACCAACGGTCCGGGCAATTAGGATTTGCGGTGCGGATCGAGCGAACTACAGGTGGCCGAGTTTCGAGCTCGATTTAAAGGAATCGTTAATTAATATTCATCAATTTATAACAATGCCAATACAATATTCGTCTTTGCACAGCAATAACAATGGATGCCGAGTCAACAGCAATTTTGCATAATCCGATTTACGTACTTTTCATCGAAGATCGCGATCTTCGCGATAGATCGCCGTTTTATCATTGCGATTATCGTCGTCAATAAGTCAGTTATTGTCTGTTAATACATTTTTTTTTTTGCATAATGCAAACAAAAATTGTTTTTTATATTATTTTATATTATGGATGCCATGTCAAGAGCAATTTTGCATAGTCTGACTTATGAACCCGTCATTGAAGATAACGATCTATCGCCGTTTTGCATTCGTCAGTTATTTTCTGTTAATGAAATTCATTTTTTTTGTAGAATCCAAGCAGATTTTTTTATAGTGTTGTTTTTTTTGTTTATTTGCAGAATATCAGCGAATCAATTTCTCATGAGTCACTGAAGAAGCTGACGCCGCGTAGCTATATCCAAAGATCTTCGTTATGGACAGTCTGTTCACACAAAATGTGTCCGATGAGCCGGAGGACATACCCCATACACAGGAACCTGTTTGGATACTTGGAAAAAAATATAATGCAATCAAAGGTTTGCCAGAGAGTTTTTTGTAGTCGTTATTAAATTTGTGAGAAAATTGGATGAGGAATTTTTTTTTGTTTTTCAGAATTAGATGCAATACGCAGGGACATCAGGTCGAAATTGTGGTTCACATACCGCAAGGGATTCGTTCCTATCGGCGGTGTGGGTTCCACTTTCACGTCCGACAAGGGGTGGGGCTGTATGCTCAGATGTGGCCAGATGGTTCTGGGTCAAGCACTGGTTTCCCTACACCTGGGTAGTTATTCTTGATTATATGGATTGATCCTAAAATATGAAGGGCAGCTCAGTGAAGAAATAAAATTTTTTCTTCCAATAAACAATAATTCAAGGTTTATTTTAGTCAATCGATTATAAAAATAACAATGTCGTAAGCAAAAATCGTTAGCTTTCATGTGCTGTCTTTACACAGAAAAAAAAAGTGTACTTTTATCAAACCTGTTTGTCCAGAACGTCCACAATTATTTTCTTGTTAATTTAGCAAAAAAAAATTTCTAAAATACGCAACATTTTTCTTGGTGTGAAATTAACAAGAAAATAATTGTGGAAGTTTGTGCACATGAAACGTTGGTAGGTATTTAACTGTGTAATTTACCTTCCATCTATTCGTTTACTAAAAAAAAATATTGTATTGTAGGTAGAGATTGGCAGTGGATACCGCAGACGAAAGATAGTACGTACTTGAAAATTTTGAGTCGTTTCGAAGACAGAAGAGCCGCACCATTTTCCATTCATCAAATCGCACTCATGGGAGCTTCAGAGGGCAAAGAAGTTGGTCAGTGGTTCGGCCCCAATACCGTCGCCCAAGTGCTCAAGTACGTTATCATTGTAAAAAAAAAAAATTATTTGTCCATCGTATTCTTTAAAGCACATATCCATATATTTATAATAATTTCAGAAAACTAGTTGTATACGACGACTGGAGTTCCATCACAATACACGTCGCTTTGGACAATACGTTAATCGTCAACGACGTTTGTGAGTATAATTCATCGCCAGAGTACGCGACAATTACGCTTACAATCTTGCTGAGTAAAAAATCATTGCAGTGAGACAGTGTCGAGTGGAGGGTGGCACATCGGCAGTCGTTGACGGGGACGAACCTCTCAAAGCACCGAGTCAATGGAAACCGCTGCTGCTTCTCATTCCTCTTCGACTCGGCTTGAGCGATATTAATCCGGTTTACATTAATGGCCTTAAAGTAATGAAAACAATTTATGACCTTAAAGCTAGTTTGTATGAGACTAAGTAGAATTGTCAAAGATGAAATTTCATGTCGTGCATGATATCTTCGGAATCATAGCAATTTTACCTATCAACTACGGGACATTGTGTTGATCAACTGGACCGCCTGGTTGACCAATAATGCATCGTCCATCATCCTCACGGGCTGTAAACAAATGTTATAAAACTTGTGCATTTTTTTTCTAGGCATCTTTTAAAATCCCCCAATCACTAGGCGTGATAGGCGGTAAGCCGAATCTGGCGCTGTATTTCATCGGTTGTGTTGGTACGTAATTATAGTACGGGTGATCGACCGGATCCTTATTTAAATATTTAATGTTTCAGGTGACGAAGTTATCTACCTGGATCCCCACACGACGCAAAGGATTGGAATAGTCGATCAGAAGATGGACGAGAACGACGTAGAGATGGACGCCACGTATCACTGCAAGACTGCAAGTCGCATCCCCATAACGGGGATGGATCCTTCGGTGGCTCTCGTTAGTACATTTTTTTAAACCGATGCTGATGTACTTTTTACAGTCATCGATACTGACGAATCCTTTCACGACTGCAGTGTTTCTTCTGCGCCACGGAAATAGACTTCAAATCGTTGTGCAGATCGATGCAGGAAGAACTCATAGCTCCCGAAAAGCAGCCGTTGTTCGAACTGTGTGCCGAGCGACCGGCCAACTGGTCGCCTACCGAAGACGTTGGGACCGAGGCCTTGGGCACTACAGCCTCAAACCGTACGTAATTTCTTTTTTTCACTTTTTTCAATAATTACACAATATGTTCTACTTAACGACCAATGTTTTTTTAGTTTTCGATCTCGATTCCCTTGACCGACAGTACGACACGTCCGACGAAGACTTCGAGCTGTTGGGTTGACGATGGGCGTTGAGGACAATTTTTTTTTATTGCCGATTTTCGTTAGCGTAAGCGTGGCTCGTTCGTAATGAGACGAATCAATGATGAATCGCGTCGAGAAAGAAGAAAAAGCGAATGAATTTAAACACTGTAAATACGTGAGTTAAACTATAATGAGGGGGTTCGAACGAAATCGGTAATTCAATAACTATGCAGTTACGTGAGCATTTTTGCACTTTTGAACCTCGAAGTTTTTATCGGATAATAATATAATCGGCGATCGCGGTACTAACCGACGATCGCGAAGGGTTGAAATTTATATGACATAATTGAAGAATCGAAATTTGAAGTATTTCGCGCTTTAATCTAAAAAGAAAAATCGTTAACAGTACAGATCGAGGAATACTTTGGATAAGATTAATGGATAAACGAAACTTGTAAATACTCTATAACTGTAAGCTTATGTTTTTACATAGTAGTAACGCTTCACATGTGATCGCACTTAATATTTGTTTTTTTTTTCGATGAAACGACGATACCGTGGATCAGAGCATCACGGTGATAGAAGCGATCGCTTTTCTGTTCACGAAGAGTCCTAGTTGTATAGGAGTTCTCAAAAATATCGCTGCCGCATTCGTACACGGGCTCGATTATGCGTATGTGAAAAAAAAAATCTTTACACAAACTATTGTTGGATAAAAACGGCACTGAGTCCGTGGTCAAAGGACCGACGCTGTTAAATAAATTTCTGAACGTGAGTCGGACTGTCTGCCAGCGACAATTGTACATCGTAGTAGATAATCAGTGAGAGGCATTAATTTCTCAATCGTTCGTTTAATTCTTGCGGAAGCGTGCGACGGTATGTTTCTCGGAATTAAATTCGTTCAATTCTCTCAAGCCGTTATCGCGCGCGTTATTTCTCACTGTTTCGCTAAATTTCTGCTGTTGCTCGTGACGCACATCCGCGAAGTATTTGCGAGACTCTATCAGAACACTGCCGCCGCTCTTCGCGAGTGGCGTTAGATTTCCTAGCTGCTTCGTCATGTTGTTCGCCACCCAGATGACGTCGAATCTGCCGGTATATTCGCTCTTGTTTTTGTAACTATCCAACGCCGTTGCTGGGTGAAATGTTATCTGTAAATTGTCATGTTTGTATACTAAGCATTAATCTAAAAAAAGTGCCTTCGCACAACATAATTCATTTCTAAAAAAAATTTGCAAAATCCTTTAAAGAAAAATTCTACTCTTGACTATTTTTAGAAATATCTTAGTAACAGCTGAAACGGCTTAAGGAGGTTGGAGCGCTTCGCACTGGTCACATGCGTGCTACATGTTTAAAATCGTTTATACAAACTTTTGCGCACCTATCGATAATAGTGGATGGTTATTTGTATTGCAGCAAATGCCCGCAACATAGAAAAGCATTAATTGCAATGGATTTCCAAAAACATTAACAGGTTTGTGCTAATTTTCGAAAAAGTACAAAGTGAGGTAAAAGTTTATATAAACGACTTTAAAAGTGGAGCACTCATTTGAATAGTGTGAAACCTTCCAACCTTCTTAATTACAGTGTAATTAAGACCTTCTTCCGACCTTCGATAACCTTCTTAAGAAGGTCATCGATTGTTAAGGTAGTACTAGCGCAATGACTGACGCCGCCTGAGTTTGAGAGGAATAAAAGGGAATTACAAACACTTCTCGATCGGATGAAAATCTGAAAAAAATCAAACATATGGAAGATGCTGATAAGATTGTTCGTCCATAATAATGAACCCAAAATGTTATTCGTTTCCTTTATGTTAAAATTTGTTTAAAATCGTAATTTTCA
>JAPYZD010001679.1:0-19339 GCA_030522725.1 Ichneumoninae sp. B BG-2022a
ATTCGCCTGCGGGCTGCCAAAGTACAAAATTGTTATTTCAATTCTACCCGCGTAGGAATTTTCACGCGTTACATCGGGCCCTGATCAGGTCCTGAGAAGGCCTGATAAGGCCTTATCAGAACCCTATCAGGGCCCGATGTAACACTACAAAAATTCTACTCGGGTACTTTCATTTCTCACAATTATATACGGGATTGAAACGATAACATGTCACCATGACAGTCTTGCCGTCGTTTCAAGAATATAGGGAATTGTCGGTATTGGGAGTAGAATTGAAATACATATTTTTCTTTGTCCTCGTCCGCCCGCAAGCGATTTCTTTGTTCCAGTGTGCAGTTAGGGTGGAAGCTTGTTTGTTATAAATCCGAAACGGAATCGAACCCGAAGTGTACGTTAATAATCGGGGACGGGGGTGGGAAATCTGTTTGATGTCTCCCCCTTTGTTTGGTACACATAGCGGGTCAGGCTGTGCTGCATCACAGCATCAATACATGTAGGAACGACGGATCGTTAACGAGACCCAGTGACTCGACAGAGACGATTCGAGCCACATTGAATTGTTGCAATAATGTAGCTCAAGATAACGAACACACGAATGTTTTTGCGGTGAAAATGATCGGGAAGTGCAATTCATCGATCGGACGGTTTGTTCTTGTTTGCAGTTAGATGGAAGATTGTTTATTGCAAGTCTGAAAGGAAATCGAACCCGAAGTTTACCATCCTGAATAGCGCGTTATTGCGATCTTCTCGGAAGCGGCTTGGACCACGTACGGGACCTCGGCACATGCGGTCACAACGACGTATACTCTTCCTGGAAAGGACCGCCTGTGAATATGGACGAGCGAATCGAGACTCGCATACGAGATTCGCCTTTTTCCACCCTTTCTTCGGCCCCCGCTCCGTACTTGCTCGTTTTGCCTCTTCGTAACACCAAAATCCTCTGTATCCTATCGCACGCTGTAACTAGATCCGGGTCCTCGTACTTCATCCTTTATACCGGGAGGTTTAAATTTTGCACGAAACTTATAGTAAGAATAATAATGTGAGGGATCGCAACGGCCTCATTATGGGTATTCGTTATTGCATGTTGGCGCTGAATAAACTCGGGCAAACTACAACCATAGAATTCGTTAATCATGCACAAATTACTTTCCCTTCTTGTGAAAATAAGGATGATTATAAGGATGATTATATATGATAAATTGTACCAATGATAAATTGTACCAATGATAAATTCTACCAATGATAAATGCTACCAATGATAAATTCTACCAATGATAAATTCTACCAATGATAAATTCTACCAATGATAAATTGTGCCAATGATAAATTCTACCAATGATGAATTCTATCAATGATTAATTCTATCAATGATTAATTCTATCAATGATCAATTCTATCAATGATCAATTCTATCAATGATCAATTCTATCAATGATCAATTCTATCAATGATCAATTCTACCAATGATCAATTCTATCAATGATCAATTCTACCAATGGTCAATTCTATCAGTGATCAATTCTATCAATGATCAATTCTATCAATGATCAATTCTACCAATGAATAAATTCTACCAATGATAAATTGTACCAATGATCAATTCTATCAATGATCAATTCTATCAATGGTCAATTCTAACAATGATCAATTCTATCAATGATCAATTCTATCAACGATCAATTCTACCAATGATCAATTCTATCAATGATCAATTTTATCAAGGATCAATTCTATCAATGATCAATTCTACACATGATAATTCCCATCTAGACAATTTCAGTCCGACCCATTGCAAAACTGCATATTTCATTCTTCATAATATTATGATCGAAATACAGCGGATGCTGGTTCTAAATAATCGTTACGGCGAGAGACGCCCGGGAAAATAATAAACAGACGAAAATCCCACCGACCTCGTTCGCCGCGGTAGCAACAACAACGGAGGAGACCCACAAAGTTTTCGAAAGTCCAATGAACGTAGATAAAATTCCTCAACTGTGCGGGAGCTGAATTTCTCACCGAAAATCCCGTTCGGTTTAAGCCGCAACTTATCCGTTATGCTCTCGGGCGTTGGCTACAATACCGAAGGACGCGAGAGAAGTTTAGTTTCGGCCTTTGCGATTCACCAGAGACACGAGCGGCCCCGGCGCTCGTGCAAGAGGGTCGCTCGCGGTAAAGCTTGATTTACTTTTCCGCGTTGAAAGTAGCGGGCGGGAGGCCCGGTGAAACCCGCATCGGGAACTGGCCGCGAGTAGCGCCGCGGAGTGCAAGAGAATTGCATCCCCCACGATCGAGACGAAGGAGACGGGAACGCCGCTTGGGTGAGCTTTAAATTCCGAGGAAATGCAAATTCCATTAAACTTTCAGACGCCCGAGGCGACGGCGAACGCCCGGCGCCACGCGCCTCTCGTCTCTTTCCGTCCTCTGAGACACACCGGCAGGCCGTAAAGCCGACGCCGCCGGCTTACACGTACGTTTTAATTGAAAACTACAATTTCTCTTTTCTATGTTGTCGGTGCCGCACAGCGCTGCCGCCGCTGCAAACACGACGCGGACCAACTGACTTCTGTCACCGTTCATAACGGACTAATAAACTTTATGGTAAAACGGGCAAATACGCTTCGCGTCCAATGTATACGACAACGACTTCAAACATTAAACTTTTAACTTGTTTCCGTTTATTTATAGTCCCCTTTTTATTCAGATCGCGATGCGAGTCGATTTATGCGAGAAGGCTGTATCTGCATTTTTTGTATTTCTATTTATTTATTCGGAAGTACGACGGTAAAACTCGCAATAATAGGACTAGGGACGGTGAGTTAAAGGGTTAACATACCCGTGCAAAATCCTGTCGACGATGAATTCGTGGGAGTTCCGTCATACGCGAGTACCAAAATGGTCCCCCTGCTAGGACCATTGCGGACGTACCATATATATTTCGAAAAAAAAACTGGTAAATATGTCCGTCGGTTGATGTAGACTTATGTACTGATAAGACGATAGACTTATTTTTACTTGCGGTTAAAGTGGTGAATATAGATCAGCACGTAAATCAATGACAAAAACACATAGTCACTTCCTACTATAAAATATAATCCCCTGTTTCATAGTTAGACAATAATCGCAAGTGATAATATCAAATCTTGTTAAATATTTTTGGAAAACTGTGGATTTGTTTGTTGTCCGAATTCCATCCCATATGCTACATTTTCGAAAATTCGGTTTTCATGGCATACGGGTTTCAAAATCCCGAAATTCCCATTCCATATGGAGTGCATTTCCACATGCTTTGAGCCAAGCGATCCATGCGAGCCCGCGGGCCAACATAGCCGCTAGTATAATTATAATTAAACCAATTGCATATCTTTCAACAGAAACGATATGTATATACGTTCCCACTTAAACTTAAACTTAAACTTTACTTTTTACTTGAAAAAAATTTTAAGCGAGTTGGGCGAGACGCTACCAAGTATGGATACTTCAAAATGCCGGAAGTGGATTCTTGCTTCTCGATTTTCTCGAAAACGAAGCATCGGATCGGAATTCCGACGACACTTTTATGATATATTCCCTATAGCAGAAACAACTACATTTTTCTCAGTGTACCTAGACCGTACACTGAGAAAAAGAAATGGTTGGATTAAGCAAATGCGCGGTGACATACGTTCAAAGTTGTATTCTGTTGGTACAACAAATATGTTTGTTTCAATCGACAAATTTTCAGTAAATTGAAGCAAACAATCGTTTAACAAAACAATGCTTTATTTGTATCAAACAAACAACAGCTTTGAACGTATGTCACCGCGTCTTTTGGTTAATGCGACCAATTTTTTTTCTCAGTGTACCATATTTCCCACTTTTACCCTGATTCGACCCTGTGTACTAAACGTGGTTTGCAGACGCACTCAACCCTCTCCCTCAAATTTCACTAAGCTTTATTAATTTCTGGCCTACCGCGGACTCCGCGTTAACTCCTGCCGATAAGACTCGCACCTCCTCCTCACCTACCGTTTCCGGTGCAACGCGGAGTGCAAGCCTCGCTCGCGTTCAACATTTAAATATGAAATTCATCGACGCCATTAGCGCGGTGACACACGGGGTAGAGAGCTACGAGTTTCGACATCGCGAGCCCAACCCTGTGGTAGTCGTTCGAAACAGCTGCGACCACCCCCCAATGGAAACCTCCCTCCCCGTGATGATTAACGAACTCCCTTGCTCGGAAGCGTTCTCTCTCCCACTGAGATGCATAATGCACTGTTTATACGGAGGACCGGTACTTTATGGTCGAGGCGTAGACGGTGGCGAAGTATATTACAGAAGACTCTGTCTCTCGAGTGAGGGAGCGGGTTATAGAACCGGGTAAGAAAGGTGGACCCGCCGCGGGAGAAAATGTATTCTTAGGCGTATCCGATAAACCAGTAGCCTATAATCTCGATAGCGCGTTGGGTGTATCAAAGCTCGTCCGGTAGCTTCGGTAAGAGGCGAACAAAAACAGCTCTTCTCTGAACGTAAACTTTGCCGACCATTTATCGGATAGCTCCACATCAAAAGGAGCTTCAAAAGGGACGGCACACGAAGAGGTCATGGAGAGAGGTGAGCGAGCGAGAGCCCGGAGAGATAGCCTCCATTGTCGAGACCGGCAGCTAAATGAAGATGGACATGTTCGTGCCGGCTGAAAATCGAATTACTTCACTCGAAATAAAATCATCGATAACCGTGGGATTTTGTGTGCGAAAGTTTTACACACATCGTCAGTTTTACACATGGTCAGTTCTATACGTGGGCAGGTTCACACATGGGCAGTTTTACTCATTGACAGATCTACACATTAGCAATTCCATGCACGGGCCGTTCCACACATGGGCAGTTCTACATATGGGCAGTTCTACACATGGGCTGTTCTACATATGGGCAGTTCTACACATGGGCAGTTCTACACGTTGGCAGTTCAAAACATTGGCAGTTCAAAACATTGGCAGGTCCCCACATGGGTAGTTCTACACGTTGTCGAGACCAGTAGCTAAATGAAGACGGACATCGGATTACTTCACGCTAAACAATAAAATCATGGATCGCCATGGAATTTTGTCTAAGAAAGTTTAAATCTTCAACCTATCTTCTTTCCCGTCAAAAAAATTAATGATTTTCATCAACTGCGAATTACTTATCTTGGTCAAATCATTTAAAAAAATGTTTTTTAATTTTCAACTTTTTAAATTTTAATTTGAAATTTTATTTTTGATGCATCGTTGATAGTAAATTTTTTTCAGTATGTTTTTTACGAAATATGAAAAAACGCAGCAAATAAGCTACAATGCTCGTTAAAGGATCGAGTCCATATTCCGAGGTTGCAGCGAATATAAATATAACACAATAAGTAAGTATGCGATTTTTTTCTCGCCGTGTCCACAGCAACCCACCCGGTATAGTCGTTGCAATGCGGATGAAGGGGATTCTCGTCTTGTGCGGTATGCAGCGATACACACAGTTGCGGTACGTACACGAGTGCATCGATTACAAATAATCCCGGTGCCAAATAATTTTTGGCTCGAGGCTTCGACCGGGCAAATTGTTGCCAAAGGGCGGGGTGAACTCCACAGTGCACGTGCGGCTTTCTTGTACTTTCCATCTATACACATATACAACGCTGCATATTTATACGAAGCCGTGCCAACCCGGAAAACTTTTTGTATCCATAATACTAAAAAAAATAAAAATATCTTCTTCAACGCAAAAAATAATCTTTAGCGCTGAAGGTCTCAGGTCGATGGCTCTTTGTCAATGTATGTGATTATCCTTAGGTATAAAATTTAATATAAGATAATATATGTAAAACAAAAAAGGTATAACATTGTCAACACACAGAAAAAAAAATATCGTTGAATTAAGTACAATTTGCTTGCGGGCTGCCAATGAAGTAAAAACGTTGTTTGAAACAATAACATGTCAACTTCATAGTCTTGCTGTCGTTGTTTTAATATCATATGAAATTGTAAGAATTGGAAGTATAGTTAAAACAAAAATTTTTTTCTTCGGCAGCCCGGAAGCAATTTTTTTTTCAGTGTAAATATTCTTAGACTTCCAATTTTTATATGCGTATTTCCCGATTGCCTCATTTTTTACCTGATATATTTTTCTACTTTTGAAATCATCATTGATTTTTGTCGATTGAACGTCGCAGAGCCCGAGGTCTCAAATATTAAAACTTTCCACGCTGGTCTGAACGAAAAATCTCGCGATTTTTCGGAGAGAAAAGCTGGCGGGTAAAGAGGGATGAATTCAACCCCTAGACGATGACGTCGTAGTTGTTGTCGTGGTGGTTTCCGGGGGTGAAAATGAAATTCAGGCACTTGAGTATACGCTTAAACGCGTTTGCAACCGAGGCTTCTACTTCCGTCCCTAGCGCTCTCCCCCATACACACACACATCCACACGCCCTCTCGCCTATCTTCCTGGCTTTCCCGGGGAAAGCAAGAGATCACACCTACATCGTACTCGTCGTTGTCAAGCTCAGCGTTATTTCCACGAGAAATAACGGGCGAGTGTCCTCGAGTGGCTACAGCAAACGAGAGGGACAAGGGAAAGCGGGCGTCAGTGCGTGCTGTCGTTTCAGCTTAGCAAGGGCTATGCTAATGTGGCATAAGAGCAACGACGCTTTCGCGATCTAGCAGAAATTTGACGAAATTTGAAGCTGTCTCTTCACATTCGAAATCCAATGAGCTCTAAACGTGTCGAATATTTTATTTACTGACGTTTGACAATAAGACAATGCTTTGTAGATTATCAGTATTATCAAAAGGTAAAATTACTTGCAGTCCACACACGGTCAATTCTACACGTGGTCTTACACATGTTCAATTCTACACGCGGGCAGTTCTACACATTGTCAGTTCCACGCATGGTCAGTTGTAGTTTTGGTTTTGATTGTGTTTGTACTTTTGCCACGCACGTATTCGATATATGACGATATCCTGGTCGAAATTTTAGAGCGTTACATCAGGTCCTGATAAGGTCTGCTATGGCCTGACAAGGCTTTATCAGGCCCCCCATGTAAACCTTGGAAATTTCTACGAGGGTACAAGTCACAAGCATCAATGGCTTTTCCCAAGATTCTCGATGGTGTTTGTTCGCAACATTTCTGTCGAAATTGGGACACCAAATTTTGGCCACAATCGTCGGGATTTCTCCTTGTTGGAATTTTGGCTACGTGCGCGACGCCGCGACGGGAGAGTCTGGAACGGAATCGATGGTTCGGTTGGCGAGGGGGTAGGATTGAACGTGGACGTGAGCCAGAGTCGAACAAGGTCGACTCGCATGTGCCGGTTTCTGGAAATATTACAGAAATTTCTAACATTGGGACATGGAAACTCCCCCCCCCCTGCGGTGTCGCGTTAGATTCGGAACACATGTCATGTAACTTATTGGCAGCAAGAGATGCGTGAGATCTGGAAGCACGCGCGAATTAAGTAGAACGCGAATGATCGTCGCGACAGCGGAATCATCGGGCCAGTGGACTTATCTACTCGATTGAAGTAGAGACGAGCAGAAACTGTCGGCTTCAATCAGACCGCCCGAACATCATACAAAGTGGCTGTAACACATTTGTGTCGCGTCTTATTAGTCGTTCGCAGCGAATTCGTCGAAACCCGAACGGGCAAACAGCCCGAAGGCAACGTAGGGAAGAACGACGCAAAACGGACACCCGGGACTAAACGGAACCGCGTTCCTACATTTGAGATAAGACTCTCTTTTACGTGTCACCTGAAATATTTCCAAAAATAGTCCGTACCGCCCTCAGGGTTCCGTTTTGCCCCGGTCTGATCTATCCGACAGCGCTATATGGATCCATTCGTAGATCCGTCTCGTTCCGTCCAAAGTCACTCGTTCTCCAACTCCTGTCGTCCTGGCCGAGATGGTTCGTATACTGAGAGAAGGATCTGGTAAGTATGACTATATCGCTTGGGAGATATAACCATAGCACATAACAGTAGGGAACTAGGGCGTCACCTATGGTAGGACGTACTAGATTTGTAAGAATTTTTCGTGGATATTACCTATGGTAAAAATTCTTTGAAACTTCGAGACCTTCCGCCATAGGTAATTTTTCTTAGATGGTCGATAGTTTTTACTAGACCCTTCTCTCAGTGTTGTTTTCTCTGCACTGAAAAACAAGTATCAATGACTCAAGTAAAATTCGCTTGCAGGCTGCCAATGACAAAATTGTTATTTCAATTCTACTTTCAGTTCTTACGAATCCATACGATTGAAACGATAACGTGTCACGTATTTACGTATTAATCGAGGTGTGCCATATTCACCACTTTTACCCTAGAATTGAATTTTTTAAAAATTTCATTGGCAGTTCGCAAGCAAATATTTCTTCAGTGTGTCTATACCGAGCGCCGCCAGCTTTCTCGGTCTACCACAGCCGCGCAAAGCTCCCCCCTGCGGTGTCGCGTTAGATTGGGAATAAATGCGTAAGATCTTGAAGCACGCGCGAATTAAGTGGAACGCGAATGATCGTTGCGACGGCAGAATCATCGGGCCAGTGAACCTATCTACTTATTGAAGTGGAGACCAGTAGAATCTGCCGGTACCGATCGCAACCCTCGAACACTATACGAAGTGGCTGTAACACATTCGTGTCGCGTCTTTTTAGTCGTTCGCAGTGATTTCGTCAAAAACCCGAACGAGAAGACCTACACAAAACGGATACCGAGGACTAAACCCAACCGGGTGCCTCCGTTCGAGATCCCCTGAAAAATTGCTGAAAGTACAGTGAAAGCCCGATTACCCGGGAAGCGGATTAACCGTGCCTCTTTGAAGGTTTTTTTTTAATGCGCGGAGAAAACGATAGTCACTGAGTACTTAAAAAAAATACTAGCTTACGCACTATCAATGAAAAAAATCTAAACACTTTACATTCTAGTTCGCACTATTTAACAATTTAGTGCAAGTTGTACCAAATCTCATTGTAACCAAAGTTGTATCATTAGCCATTATTGACTTATAATACTTCCCTAGCAAGTTGATGGACCGCAAACGGACCGAAAAACGGACACGTCCGTTGGCGAACAAAACGGACCGTAAAAAACGACAAAACGGACTGTAAATTTTTTATTGGCATTTGGTCTTTTTTCTGTTGCGGAAACCGAAAACGGACCGAACGTTTTTTTCGAAAAATTTGCTTTGATCAGTTTTCGGTTCCCGCAACCGAAAAAGGATCAAGATCGTATTTTTATTTTGTCCTTTCATTAAAAACGTAATTAAAAGCAAAACAACAAAAAAATTAAAAAACTTAGCCAAACATTTTTGTAAAAAAACGTTCGGTCCTTCCTCGGTTTTCGCAACCGAAAAAGGACCAATCCAAACATACGGTCCGTTTTACCGTTATTGTGGTCCGTTTCGTTCCCCAACGAACGTGTCCGTTTTTTTTCCCTAAAAGCAGCCGTCCGTCAACTTGCTAGGGTTTCGTTGTCCGCATTAACCGCGATTTAAATTATTCGGGCACTCTTCGGTCCCGAGCATCCCCATTAATCGGGGTTCTACTCTAGTCCGTATCGCCCCCCGGAATCCGTCTTGCCCCGCTCGGCTCTACCCTACAGCGCTATACATATCCATCCGTCGATCCGTCTCGTTCCGTCCAAAGTCATTCGTTCTCGTGTTGTCGTGGCCGAGATGGTTCGTAGTCTCTCTGTCTCCACCCGAGAGCCGCCAGCTATCCGGGACTACCACAGCCGCACAAAGCCGCGGAGGCAAGTTCGCAGCTGGATTATTGCGAGCCGGATTAAGGGGAGCCATTGTATCAAGGATTTACCCAACTCGACGTTATAGCTCGGGGGATGATAGGCGAAGGAGAGTGTCGGTGCGCTTGTAAACGGCAACCTACCGTTTCACCGGAAAGTACTTACCACGCTTTCGACTCACTCACTCTCATAACTCCTGCCGGTCTCCCGATTTAAACAATAACTAGCTTTCCTTCGGGCTCCCGAGCGCTTTCGCGCACGTATATATATAACGCGAGCTATGATATAATAGGTATGCATCTCGGTTACCGTGCATCGCTTCCACACATGTATATATAAATATCGCATATACATGCATATGTACATTCGGAGCGTAACTAAACATGCTCGGTGCACCTGAGACCCGGCTTCCGCTCGAAACCTCGGCCGCGCGGTTTATTCCCGGAGTCTCGCGGCAAACTATATACGAAGAAGACGAGAGACCGTTCCTTGGTGGTTTTGAAAACTATGTATAAGCGCGAAAGTTGTTGTCCCTTCGAAGTTTCGCAGGCGGATAAGTGAAGTCGAGCTGCGGTGGGACGGGCCGAGGCGGCCCGGAAGATAGAGGGGAAAAACGCACGGAAGAGCGCCAGTGGAAAATGCCAGGCAGGCCGACGATACCCACAGGGACGCGGCGAGGATAGGAGAAACTTTTCAATCATATGAGAATTCGGTAAGCGAACTTTTGTACCGGGTAAATATGATTGTACGAGTGAAACTTTGTCTTTTTTTTCGTCTTCCTATCCAGCGACGGTGATTGGTGAGCGGAAGTGCGGATTTTTTGGGAACGATGACAAAAAAATATCATTGACTCAAGTAAAATTTTATTGCGGGCTGCCAAGGAAAGAAATTATTATTTCAATTCTACTTTTAATTTTAAAATTAAAAGTGGAATTGAAATAATAATTTTTTTCTTTGGCAGCCCGCAATCAAATTTGAAATTGTTAACAATTCCATACTATTGAAACGATAACACGTCACCTTGACACCCGCGTAGAAAAAAGCCGTGTGGGAAAGGGTATTAAATTGAGCATGGGTTGAATATGGGGATTCGTATGGGAACGGGTATGGATGAAGTATAATGTGCCTATGGGCTTTGTTCAGTTCCCACATTCATCCCATACACTTTTCCAGACTCTTTGCCAGCTATCGGGTACGACCTCGAAGATTTTCATGCAATCAATCCCACACACTTTTCCAGACTCTTTCCCAGTCATCGCATACAGCCTCGAAAATGTTCGGTCTATCTGTCCCATACTCTTTTCCAGACTCTTTGCCACTAACCGCATTAATAGGATTTTTTTAAAGGTTGTGCGCGATAGTTGGGAAATAGTCTGGGAAAGTGTATGAGATGAATCTGGAAACTGAACAAAACCCATGGTCAGATTATACTTCACCCATATTCGTTCCCATACGATTCCCCATATTCAACCCATACTCAATTTAATACCCTTTCCCATACGACTTTTTTCTACGCGGGCAATCTTGCCGTCGTTGTTTCAATATCGTATAAAAGTGTACGTGAATTGAATGTAGAATCGAAATTATAATTTTTTCTTCGGCAGCCCGCAAGTAAATTTTTTTTTCGGTGTATTTTCCTCATTGCGCGCATCCACTCGTTGCACAATGAAAATTTCGTTCTCGAGAGGGCGACTTTTTTGTCGACTTCCGGATAGTCGCGGGAAATCCGTGCCCCGCGATTTTTCATCTATTAAACTTTCAACTACGTCGGGGACACGTATATCAGTATATATACGCGATATCCAACAGCCGTGAAACCGCGAAGCGACTATTCGGACCCTGATAAATCACGAACGAATATAGGAGAGTGCGCGAAGTACCCTCGTGACAGGAGCCGGAACAGCAGTGGCAGCAGCGGACCCTTGACTGGGAGACTCTCGGGTAGCGTACCGCGAGAAACTACGAGTGGAACTCAAAACCTCTCAATCTAGCGCACACACTATTCCGCGATGTATAGGGTTCGCTCGTGTATAGATATATATATAATTTTTTTCGCCATCGAGCGACGTCGAACATGAAAGGGGCGGCGATAAACTTCACAAACAGGTCACAGGAGAAGCCGTCGCTGGCCGTTCGTCATAACGGGAATAACCTACCGTCTGAATCCCATGGGATGAAAACGGGGGAGAGAGAACGAGTGAACCGAAGCGGAATGATCGTAATGAGAGTGAGAGAAAACGCGGGGGATCGTCGGAACAATTAAAGTGGAGAATATGGACGGCGAAAACTATAAACGTGCGACACAGCTGAGCTTGACCGTACGGAGAGAAGTTATTCGGTGCGTCAACCGGCCGCATGGTTAAATAGGCTCTGGACTGTTTAGTGGGCTGTGCTGAGCAGTCAATTGGTGGTTAGTTGCTTAGCGATTTCGTTATTGGGCCAACTGATGCACTTGTTGGGTCAACTAATTCATTCGTTGAGCCAATCAATTTATTTGTTGGGCGAATGAATTCATTTGTTGGGCCAACTAATTCATTTGTTATGCCAACTAATTCATTTGTTGGGCCAACTAATTTATTTGTTGGGCCAACTAATTTATTTGTTTGGTCAACCAATTCGTTCACATTGAGTCAACCAATTAATTTCTTGGTCCAAAAAAATTAATTCTTGCGTCCATCAATTAATATGTCGGGTCCACCAATTAATTTGTTAGTCCAATTTATCAATCGGTTGATCCAACTGATTTCTTGGAGCATTCATCGAATTTGTCGACCCAACCGAGTTCACAGTCGGGAGCGTATTCGAAGACGCAGTTGATTGGGGCAACTGATACTGATATACGCTAAAGTGTCTTATTTTTTTTTTTTGCAATTCGGCCAACACGTTCGTCGGACACACAACTTATGCCATGGCCAATATTCCAAGATTTGGTAAACCAACGAACATTTTCTTATTCGTGTTTGTTCTCTATATAATTCAGTGGGCGGCAATTAACGTCGAAAGGCGAAAGCTTCGAAGATGAAGGTTTGACTTGGAACCTCACTCTGAAAGTTTACCTGCTTCGATCGCATTACTATTGATCAATATTAATTATCGAAACGAGTTCGCAGAGTCCCGAAGCGGAAGAGCAGCCACGCGATCTTTGCTCGTTGTTCGAGTCTCGCAATAAGCGCTTTCATCGAGGCAAAGGTGGACCGAGAGAGCGGTGAGAACTCGCGTGTGGAACCTAAACTTTGCCTCTTAAACTTCCCTTCGCCCGGCAGCGCCACCCAGAGTTTCCAGGGTCCCATTGTCGTTATCATTTACGGCTATCGTAAAGTGAGACGAGAAGAGGGAGAGAAATCGAGCGATCGAGCGAGAGGCACACGGGAAATGCTGTTCTATCGCTGTTTCTCCCGAAGAGAAGCGAGCGTCTTAGCCCAGCGATGTGAGAAACTCGGCACCTCAACTCGCCGAACTATCGTTATCGTATCTCGCGAGGTACGCCATAAAATTCGCAGATATGAAAGAAAAGCGAAGACAAAACAAAGTCTGGAACAACGGAGTCATTTTTCCCTGCCTTTGGTTATTTGATATTCACTTCTCCCTTTTTTCTGGATCTTTTCGCATTACTTCTTTAGCGTCATACATTTTATGCACTGGAAAAAAGTATCATTAACACAAGTAAAATGCGATTGCGGGTTGCCAAAAAAAAATTGTTATTTCAATTCTACTTTTAATTCTTACAATTCCATACGTGATGGAAACGATAACATGTCACTTTGACAGTCTTGCCGTCGTTATTTCAATATCATATCAAATTGTAAGAATTGAAAGTAGAATCGAAGTAATGATTTTTTTTTGTCAGCCCGCAAGCGATTTTTTTTAGTCTATTTGTCGTTGGCTCTGAGAGAACTTTAGTCTAATAAAGTTCTTTACCAATAGCACACCCAGAAAAAAAATTTATTTGACGGCCACCGTTTATTTGATGTAAGTAAAAAATTTATTTGCTTTAAATAAATATTTATTCAAATAACGTAAATAGTTATCTAAATGAAATAAATATTTATTTCATTCAAATAAATATTTTACTTAAACCAAATAAACGGTGGCCGTCAAATAATTTTTTTTTCTGGCTGCAATAACAATAGGAATAGCAATAGCAACATAATTGCTTAATCACGAGGTACACACGAAAGCATCGCGTGGTTGAAAAAAAAAACTCCAACTATATATTGGATAGCAACAGACGAATTAATTGATAGACGATCCTCCTCTCGCGTGTGAACACAGTAATAATAATAATAATAATAACATTAATAATAACGTGCGCCATAATCGGTGTAATTGCGATGTGACAGAAACGTTTGCAAACGCACGTCCTTTATAGGTGAGTTTGTATTGATACATGTAAATACGGGTCCTGAAACGCACGTTCGCCCCCTTTCCACAAAGCGTGCGTATAGCGGGAAATCACGTAGCTCGCTAATTGCTAATCAAGTTTCTCTCAACAGTCTTCTCTCGTATACTGTCGTACGGAAGCACCGCTATACAAAAGTCCCGCGCTGTCGTGAGTGTGTCGGTTACCCGCTGGATTTTATCCGCTTCGCGGAAATCCTATAGGGATAATTGCCAATTAATGATACGCGCATCACGATACGGCGGAAGTTCGGATAATATTCAAGGCACAAGTACACGCTGTATAACATCGGAGATGAAGGGTGAGAAACGTTGCGGTGGGCAACGTTGCAGACGAAGACACGGAGACTCTTGAAGTAGATTCGGCTGGTGAAGTTGAGAGATGTTGGTAAGTAGTTACCAACCAATTGAACCAATTGAAACCAATACGCTGCGCTAAAACCAATTGAAACTTATACTTTGTGTTTCGGTTATTGGAAAACCGCGAAAAGGAGAACGTTAATCAAAACAACGAGACGATAAAAAAGAACCGATCGAAATAATGACATTTATGTCATTTAGGGCAAAAGTGGGGAATATGGCCCGGTCCATATATCATTGATTTACGAGTTAATCGAGGTGGACCGTATTCACCACTTTTACCCTATGTAATTAAATAATGACATTTATGTCATTAGATAATTACATTTACATTTATGTCATTTATGTCATTAAGTAATGACATGTATGTCATTTTAGAAAAGAGTAAAAATTAACTAAATTAAATATCCTAGAAGGAGAAAAGAAATGAAACAAAGTTCACATCTGGTTTTCATTCGAAGTGTTTTCATTTTTTTTCTTTTTTTTTTCGCAACGTTTTTGAGCTTATTATCCGAGCAGGGTTGGTGCGACAGTTGAGACCAATTAAAAATGACGCTTTGTGTTTCGGTTTTCGAAAAACCCGAAGGAGGAAATAAATCAAAACAAGAAGGCGTTAAAAAATAATGTAAAGCGAACGTAATGTATGTAAATGTAATAGAACCGTTAAAAATAACGACATAACGAAAAGAGTAAAAAATAATTTAAAAAAAAAATGCATTTGAATAATGTTTTCATGTTTTTATTAAGAAGTTAATGTAAACGAAATAGGGATTAAAAAGGGGAGCTTGTTATCCGAGCAGGGTTGGCGAGGATGGAGCGTAACAGCCAGCCGCGCTAATCCTATCTGGACAGACGGTTGAAAATCCGAATAAACTGCAAACAAACTTACGAATTGACTTTCGTTGATTTTTTTCGACGTGCTTCGAAAGTACAGCTGGCTTGTGTACAATGTTATTTTTATTGCTTTTTTTTTGGTACAACGAACACACATGTTCTCTTTTACGCGAAAGCTATCAGCAATTTTCCGTCGTGTACGCGACAGCCTGCTGTGTGCACTCCGCAAGCGCCTTCACGTGTGTGTTTGTACGTATCTCGTAAAACGTGAAATTATACGATTGCCACGTATCGCAGCGCCGTTGGCTGTGGTACATAAAAATGTCAAATAATTCAAACGAAATATTATGTGCATGCTAGTTGCTAGATATTTTGCATAAAATAGATATGCGTCCGTGCCACGGTTCGTTGAACTCTGAAATATTTGCACTTTGTGTCATACGGAAATTCCCCCCCCCCTGTATTTCGATTCCGAAGCTTCGATTTTTTTTATTACAAGAAACGTATCGCAGCGTATTACATTGTGAAATGTCGGCACAACTGCTTTTCACGTCGGGAGTCCAAATTGCCAAAGAAGTTTCTATATAGAAAACCGATATTTCGACGTTACGGTATCGCGGGTAATCTTGGTTATAATTTTAGCAAACTATCTTCGCGATCGTCATTTATATGAAGAGGAGAGTGGGGCAAAATGAATACGCGGGGCAAAATGGACCAGTGCCATTCATTTTAATGAGACTTTTTTTTATGTCGCGCAGAAAATTTGTAAAAATGTTCCGCTTTGCAGAGATGTTCCATTTCGCCCCGCTGTCCACCTATCTATAGCCGATTATCATATTTTCAATGATAGCACGATAAATTGCATCGGCAGCTAAGTATAGACAATATATATAGGCCAATGCACTACGTAGGTGGTTGAATAGTTTTCACAGCTGGGCAGGTAGTCAGATGTGTAGCCTGTTAGGCGCCTGGATAGAAAAACTGGATTGCCCATGTGGTTAGCGAACTTTACGCTGGCGCCTCTCCGTACCGCTCCGTAACGGCCGACAAAGCAAGCAAATCCAATATATCGACGGCCGAAGTGCATCCTGTTGTGAGACGCATGCTTGGATGGTTGCGTACATCGTCGAGCATTTTTTTTTTTTTTGCTTAGGGTAAATCGGGTAAAACAGTGAAGAAAATAAAGACAGTCTGGTCGAGTCCGGAGTTATGAATTGACTGCTTACCAACGAAGAAAGTAAATAAAATTCGTCGTATAATTGCGACGAATTTTACATCACTCGAAAAAAATCACCGTCGGGAGCAAAACGGGGTATCGCTCAACCTCGACTTCACCACGCGGAAAACATTTTTTTTAATCCAACCCTATTCAAGAGGCATCCCATTGTATCCGATACGCTTATTACATCCGCTTCCCATTTTACCCCAGTGGATCCAAATTTCCCAATAATTTGGACTATCCCATCTTGCCCCGCGTCAACACTTTAGAGCACTCCTATTTTAACCTCGTCTCTTCGGGTCGTGCAATAAAATTTTCGAAAAATGTCATGTCAATATTACGGATAATTATTCCCGCCTGCTGGTCAATGGACAAAAAGAAAACTCTGCCGAGCTAAACGTCGTTCATCGTACGCGAGAACCATTTTCCAACCCACTGCCCGGACGAGTCAATATCATTAGTTTTAAAAAATTTAAATTCCACCTTCCAGCATACAAAGCACAACGGTGCATTATTAATATTGGATCGCTCCAGTTCTATCTCATGCGAGAATGAAAACAAAATTTAAGCTCCTGAAGTACGAGCCCGTATACCTCTACAGCGATGCTAATTAGTCCCGGTGAAAAAAAAGTGATATTCGAAAGGCGGGAGCGAGAGGGAGAGGAGCGTCGCAGTAGCAACGGCGGTAGCGAACCGGCCGTGGTTATAAAAGCGGCGTTTCAAGCTTGCCAAGCCCCCTCGTAAGTTATTCGCGGTAATTACTCGACCAAAGTAATTACCCAAACGATATTTTTCATAGCGTATTATAACGTTGCACTATGGGAACTGACTTTCACAATATCGCCTCATCGACAGCCACGCCAGCGATTGGTTCAATTCCATTATTTTCTCTTAAAAAAAAAAAAAAAAACATTATAATTTTACGAAAAAAATTCGCGACATCGCAAAATTATTCGTATATTTATTTATTCGGAAGTGACGTCACACCAGGTATATGTCACTTGCGTTCGAAACATGAGATTTCCAAACCAAGTCCTTCTGGTTGAAAAATGAGATTTTTTAACCGGAAGTGACATATTTCGGATATGACGTCACTTCCGGTCGAGAAATTAAATTTTCGGACCCGAAGCGACGTATTTCCGACATGACGTCACTTCCGGTCAAAAAATTAAATTTTCAGACCCGAAGTGACATATTTCCAGTATGACGTCACTTCCGGTCGAAAAAGACATTTTTAAACCGGAAGTGACGTATTTCCCATACAACGCCGCTTCCGGTCGAAAAATGAGATTTCCGGATCGAAAGTGACGTATTTCCGATATGACGTCACATCCGATCGAATAATGGGCTCTTAACACCGGAAGTGACGTATTTCCGATATGACGTCACATCCGATCGAATAATGTGCTCTTAAAACCGGAAGTGACGTATTTCCGGTATGAAGTCACATCCGATCGAAAAATAAGCTCTTCAAACCGGAAGTGACCGTATTTCTCCTCTAACCGGTAAAGCTCCGGTTATTAAATTCCATAATCCATAGCGAGGGCGCGAAGTGCCCAACCCAGAATAACCTGTTACAGTTCCCTATAAAATTGCCTATAAAAATCGCCGACGAAAATTGGCGACGGAAATTGTCTCCAAAAATTGTTTATAAAAATCGCCTACGCAAAGTAGCGACGGAAATTGTCCACAAAAATTGCTTACAAAAATCGCCTACGAAAATTAGCGACGGAAATTGTCCACAAAAATTGCTTATAAAAATCGCCTACGCAAAGTAGCGATGGAAATTGTCCACAAAAATGGGCTGCAACTCGCTATAAAAATTAGTTACAAAAATGGGCCGCAATAGGCCATAAATTTTAGTTAGAAAAATCCCATCACAGGAGAGATCGCTCTTCGTTTTGGCCAACTCACCCCTACATCGATCCCGTATCGATCCGAAGGTAGAACCTCGGGACATATTTTTTGTCCGGTCTCTTAGTCGCCGACACACCGTAAGATTAATCGCACGTCCAACAGAGCCTTCGATCTTCCCGCCAGAAGCAATTCGCGACATCCCCACCTTTTCTGGGTCTTCAGCGTCGCGCCAAAGCGTTCACTTCCGCTCCCTCGTAAGTCACCCGATGACGCGGCGCGTCTCTCGAGTGAAACAGAGAGAAACATAAAAAAAAGGGCAAGAATTATGTCAGTGCAGGGGAAAGCCAGATTAATTTCGTTCAGGACCGCGCGGTGACCGCGTGCTTTGCTCTATAGGGCAGTTTCCGGGCGACACCCTCTCAGGCTCGCGCCAGTTCTCAACCGAACAAATGGGAGAACCCTCTAACATTCCCTTTCGCCGAGTGTCTCGCTTCCTCTCTCCGTCGCGCCCCGTCTCTGTTTCTCATTCGCCGGAACTCGAAGCAATTACGAGAACCGTCGACTCTCCGAGTGAGAAAAAGTCACCAGGCAGCGGTGAGGACGAAAGAGGCTCTCGGCGCGGCGCTGGAAGCCAAATTGTTTCTTCGTATTAGATATCTCTACTCGGCTCCGAGCTGCAGGAAAACCGAGGGTCGTAGGTTGGGGACGCAGGTTTCTACTCCGGTGAGAGGAATAAAATGTCGAAAAAGGGGGCCGACGAATCAATCGGGCATTAATTAAACGACCCGGAAGGATTAGATCGGGTCATTGACTCAATCAGATCGGCGGTTCGTACCCTCCGAGGTTCCAAGCAGTTGGAAGCATTTCGATACACCCCGCAGGATTTTTTCGCCGAGCTTGGCCCATTTGTTCATTGATTGGT
>JAPYZD010001680.1:0-29719 GCA_030522725.1 Ichneumoninae sp. B BG-2022a
GTTTTTACGGAACCCCATCCCGATTCCCCCCTAGCACTCCCTACCCGCACTCAGCTAAGCTACCTAACTTCCAGTGCGTCCGTAGCCGACTTAGCTACATTGTACCGCATTTGCGAGGGACACGGAGCAACTACGGAAAACCCGTGCCGGTACAGACGGCCATATTCTACTGATCCACCAATATTTTTGTACTTGAGTAAAGTGCAGAAACATCAAAGTCTCAGAAGAAAGCGCCTCCCGCTCAACGGTCGATGCGCCAGCTAGCTCACGGCTAAGCGGTCACCTATCCAAGTACTGACCGCGAACGAATCAGCTTGACTTGGGGGACTACCAGAGCCGTGCGTCAACCGCGCATCCACCGCTGTCGGTTCATTTATTTATTTATTTTATAGCCGAAAAAAACAATGATACATCCAAATAAACAATTGTAAACATTTTTTGTAAAACGTTATTTACAGATATTTAAATGGGTCCAAATTTGGTGCGCTACATGTTACGGATATAATGAATGAAGACTGTGAAGGATATGTTAATTGGTTCGCAAGTTTTTAAGTTTGAGCATGACACGGACGTCCGATGAGCGAACGTCGAAATTAAAAAGGAAATATTTTAGAGTAATTTATAATTAATTTGTTTATAACAATGTCATTAATATTTTAAATGGTTTAAAATTTTCAGGGCTCCATGTTGATCGTTTTTAGAAACTAACGCCGCCAGGTACGAGAGAATTCATTCATACGTTTTGAAATTAGAGCCGTGCCACGGACGTCCGATGGAAAAAGCTTTAAAAAAGGTATGTTTTTATTTTTAGCTAAACATAAGGTTTTTAAACATAAATTTATATTTGTTTAGTTGGTTCCAGATTCTTCAAACTTGATGTCAATGATACAACGAGATTATGAAGCAAGTTTTAGCTGCGTTGATTGATTCGTTTCGAAAATATATCGTGACACAGACGTCCGATGGGGTGAAGATGTGAAAAATAGTTTGAAAAATAGAAGATATGTACAATTTTTATAGGCACTTCTTGAGTGTGAGCAGTGAATACCTAAAAATCAAAGAGCTTGATGAATGCTTCCGTTCTTCGGTGTCGACGCCATCGCGATTTTTGGCGGATATTAGGTGACACCAATCATCTTACGAACGAACTGGAAGATTGCGAGGGTTGTGTTACGCGGTAGTTAGCCATCCAGCGAGTGCGCGATAGTATAGAGCAGTGGTCGAGCCTGGGCAATTAGTCGTCCATTGCTAATACAATCGTGTTGATGAGCTTCGCGGCAAGAGCACACGGCGTGTATTCCCGTTATAAACCCCCCAGGCTGGCTCAAGGAACCCCTCGAACTGGATCGGTGCACTGCCGAACTTGTGCTGTGCATGCTGCCAAACCCCCCGATTGCGTCCCGGATCGCCCTCTGGGTCTCCACCCATCGAGTCAGCCAGCTAACAGAGCAGAAGGGACCACGCTCGAATCCGGCTCTCACTGCAGAAAGCTCTTGGCTCGATTGTTGCGCGATGCAGTTAATCGAAGCCCATTAATCCCCCCCCCCTCTCCCCAATGACCACCAATGAATATCGAAAGGCTCAGCTTGGAAACTCTGCGCGTGACTTTACGAGAGACTACCTTCCGAACAAATGACGCAGAAAATTCTCACGCACTCGCTATCGACAACCACAGTATCGATGACTCTTGATTTGATTTTTTTTAATTACACGATTTCCAAAAATCATTCCGAAATGGCAAACACGTTTCGTTTTGTTGCTAACCAATATACCCCGTTAAAAATGTTAGCGAATCTCCCATGAAGGTTTTGCCGATGGAACGGACGTAGCCGATGGTCGGGTTAGTGTTGGAGTGGCGACTGTCGAATCCCCAACGCTCGGCCAATATTCGGCTAAGTATTGTCTCGCCAATGGTTGGTTTGATAATTTGTGGCCAATGTTCGGTCGCGTTCGACTCACCAATATTTTTTAGTCGATATGAACCCAATATTCGGCCGACTATTTGTTCACCATTGATCGGTTTGACAATTGGCGGCCAATACTTGGTGAAGTAGTGACTCTCCAATTATTGGTTTGTTGATTTGAGGCCAATGTTCGGCCGAGTATAAAACAGTGATTTTCCAATTTTAGGGCAATATTCAGCTGAATACTGATTCACCAACAGTTGGTCGGTTGATGCATGATCTCACAAACCATCGGTCTGCCGATTTCAAGCCAATGTTCAACCGAATATCGAGTCGCCAATTATTGGTTTACCGATGTGACGCCTACATTGGACCATCAATCATCGGCTTTCGCCGGTAGATGGCGTTAACCCAAGTTGTTTCTTGCAAGTGAAAGTGTACCGAGCGTCAATATAAGAGCATGCGAAATGACACCTTCTTAACTTTCGCAAAGTATGCGTATTATTTTTGGATTCCGAACTCATGACCCAATAAATGCATTGACATACCAATATACATTGACTAAGTATGATCGCTTTGAGAATTCTCGCAGGAGAAAATATATAAAATATAATCTCTTGCAGACCAATTCCGACTTTTACAATATAATAAAAGTATTGCTTTAAAATCATTCTCGCCCTATATATGTAGCCTACACGGGGCTGACATTGACAACCAATTATCGGCTGATCCTCTTGATCGACCATGGGGCCAATATTGGCAAGTACTTATCAGTCAAGGCTCCCTCGATGATTGGGCCAAGCCCGCATGCCAATTTTGGCAACATCGGTGCCAACATTGGCATGTGAAAGCCTATGTGAAAAAGTTCTACGCTCACTGCACAGGAACGGAAAACGGCATGCGTTAGGAATAGTATATTTCGATACGAGTACGAAAAAACTTTTTCTGACGAGTGTGAGTTTGCAGGACGAGCCGATGGCGAGTGTTGCGATCACACGAGTTCTGAAAACGATTTTCGCATGAGTATCGAACTAAATTTTATTTCACACGGGGTGAAAGTGGGGGTTTTTGCCGGCGAGGCGTGTGCAAAAACCGCCATGTTCCCACCAAGTAAAATAAAAAACCTTTCTGAACAGTTACAGATACGTTTAACATTGTTACGCCCGTAAATGTTCGATTAGATTCACCGACACAACTCACTAAAAATCCATGAAATATGGTAATAAAATAATGGTCGCAGGAGAATCATAGAAAACAAATAATCGTTGAGCATTAATTATGCGTCAGCAAGCACTGAATGATTCGATTCAGTGATAATACTGAATGATTCTATTCAGACACAAAGGAAAAAATCAAACAAGGAGTATATTCAGGTTGCTGGAGAGGTATCATCGTCAGCGAGGATGCCTTAGGTTATTTGAGGAACCCATTGTTTTAATTTCAATGCAAAAGGCAATTCGAATCCTTAGCGTTAGGAAAGCGTCAGGTTGTGATTGTCTCGAGGTAACCGATTCAAAATCATCGGAGGTGCTAACGAGTGCAACACCTCTCAGGGTATAGTTATTCAATACATTATTCAAAATGTATTAATTCATTGTTAGTAAAAACATGATAAGAATGGAACACTCCTGAAAAATTGGTCATAAAATTAATAATTACTTTATTAATATTCGGGTATAATCAAATTTGTCGAATAATTTGGGTCAAGTCGTTAAAATAAAATTATTATAAAAATATTATTATTATCATAATCGGAGAAATTATTTTACGTATGAAAACGATATTTTTACTGTCAGTAGGATAGTCAATAGCAGGGAATTAGTCAGTATTATTCGTAATAAATGTATAGGGTGTTTGTTGTTATGTAAACAGAGAGGAACAAATGTCCTTTAAAAATCAGGAATTTAAAAGTAATATTGAAAACAATTAAATGAATCAGGGTTATAATTTTTGATAAAAACTACGTAGGAACTTCATTCAAATTTCTAAATTCTTATAATTAAAATTGAAATTTATCAAAGTAAATTGTTTATTCAGGAAATTTTTGTAAAAATCAATATTGTGAAATTATTAAAATAAACTACGGAAGCCGCCAAAATCGATCGATAATGACCACGGAAGGGGGCAGGCAGAATGCAATGGACGACTTGGAGGCGCGGGCGTCACCCGATCAACACGATAAAAGAGGCTCCTTCAAGGGCGGAACGTTACTATTCGTGGAAATATTATTGTCGGGAGGTCGCTCTTCGCGGAACGTTAATATTGTCGGGAAGGTACATATTCGGAACGTCACCTGTTTGATATACCAGCAACTTGACTTGTCACCACTCATTTCTGCGAACTATTATATATACGTGGTTGACCATTGTCTGAAGGCTTCATTTACACAACTTTTCAACCTTATAAATTAAATTTCGAATTGAGTCCTTACATAAATCATTTGAATACTTCAACTGATAAATAAATCGAAGTTCCATCAATAAATTATTTCGTCACCCGCAATTATTTATCATCATCGACGAACATTTATCAGTGATTCCATCGACTTTCTCTAAAAGAATGAAGGAATAAAGGACGAGAAATTTCGAATCCCTGACATGCTTGTCTCATTATCAATCATTTAAACTCAATTAAACAAATAATCCAATTTGAATAATCGTAAGTCATCGAATCATTTAATTTACAGTCACTTTATTTTATTTTCATTCATCCTTTCTCAGTATTTTATTTTGTTCATTTTACTAAACAATTTTATTTTTAATTACTATTTTATTACAATTATTATTTTTAATCACCTGAAGATAACTAATAATCAATCTGAGGTTTTGATAAAAGCCCGGTGATTAACAAATAAAAATGGAAGTCATCGATTTTTCTCATGGAGAACCAAGGTGTAGAGAGACGAAACCGCCAGTCCGCGATAACAGTATCCTAGAATCAGTGTTGTAATCATGTTGGCTTCAGTACGCTACTACGGTATGCGAGGGACACACGGAGTATCATATCAGCTCAGCGTAGTAAAAACCGTAGTACGCACCGAGTGGAATATCGAGCCGTAGTAAACACCACGCGGTGATAATCAACGCATATTCTTTTGGCATGCATTCTCAACATATCCCTGAATAAATTTCCATAAGGTTAGATTCAAAACTGGGCATTATTCAGATAAAGCGTCACATACGATAAACGTGTAACAGGCAGAGAAATCTTCTTGACCTCAGATGACAGAAAATGCTGATCAGGACGTAACAACATAATACTTGTCGGTGATGATTCTGTAGTAGGTTGGTTTTACAATGAGAATTAACTCGCACCCGAGAGCTACATGATATTCTATCCAGCATCGATTCTCAATGGCCGATAGTATAGTGCTAGCAGCCATGATGTATGTCCAAGTACACATCGCTGGAATGGAGAGTGCTCTTACGATTTGAACGTGCAGATACTATACGCACCTACACTGTACTTCACGCTCGTGCGAGGGTGCATTTTGATACTTCTGCCACAAGAGAACCATGGATTTCAACCGTGTTTGTACGTAACGTTGATACAGATAGAAGCTACTCGAGGCAAACGTACACTATCGCACAGTGATGTAGTATCGTGCCTTTCGATACTGGCTACATGCATCTGTCGAACCCTCAAACCGAAACAGCGAGTTGGCATTAACGCATTCGTAATTTCGTGAAGGGTCAGAGAGAAACACGAAACTCGAACTGAGTACTCTTGCCCAAAGCAGATTTAGTTACGGATCCATGCTGCTGATACGCGCTCCCGATAATATCGTGCGTCAATCGGGAACCCCCGAAGGCTTTCGGTCAGTCTTTATTAGCTACTGACCAGTGAATCTATCAAAGCATTCGTGTCGTTAGTGTTTCCTATATTGGTGTTAATTTCCATTACGGCGGATGCTTCATTTTAGTAATTGATTGGAGAGGTGTCCCCAGGCTTCAATTTCGGCACTTTATCATGTCAAGCACACCATCGAGGATAAATTGGATTAGAGGATTCTGGTATGAACTTCGTCGAAATAATGGAAATTTTTGTTCTGGGACAAATGAGTATTGATTTTCAAAAAATGAATGTAGCTTCGGATAAGGCAAAGAAAGATGTGGAAATTCAAGATTTGTTTTAAATTTGTTTCACGATATTCGTCCTTTATTTCGACGAAGTCAACACAAGAAATTTTTGCTCCGGCTAAAAATGAATAGTCATAAAAAATCACTTTGTACCTAGCAATTCTTCATCGCATAATGAATCGCATTGCACTTTTATAGCATACAACGTAAAAGAGGTTGTGCAAGTAACAAACAATTTTCGTCCATGATAGCCAACAGTTTTTGCTCATGCTATTTTTTTTTGTCAGAAAAGCATTTTTTTAAACGGAAAAATTCATAAGCCTGACAAGGAAAAGATTTCGCGTACACGAAATTTTTGTGAAACACACACAGATTTTTCACCAGTTAACAGTTAAAATTGTATCACAAATGAATTATCAATCGATCACTCGTCGTCGTAACCCAGCGAAATTCCGCCAGAGATCTAATTTTGCTAGGTCGTGAGTTGGTATTCAAACCAACGCTATGCTATTCCCAGTCACTTTATACGTCAGCAACAGATTTTGTGTGCAGTGAAACCTCTCGATAGTTCTGAACACCGGAGCAAATACCCTGTAAACTAACGCGGAAGCTGGAAGGACTGAATTCGCGAAACGCACGATCGAGTGCCTTTCAATTTACATCCCGCAGCTTTCGGAAGTCTCGTAATTACTTCAACATTTATCGGACGTAAGATGACAGCGGTAAATTTTACGTCCGGGATGAAAATAAATAGGTCCGTTGTTGGAAACTACATTTGGGTTGGGATAGAGTGAAAGACATCCGAGTAGAAGACGGAAGAAGTGAGGAAGTTCGGGAGAGTAGACTTCGGTGCAATTGCGCGGGAGGGGGGCGGGGGGGAGGGGGCGCTCTGGCCCCGGTCCCGGCCCGATCGCGCCAGTTACTCCAAGTGACAGGGGATTTATTGCGAAAGTTGCGATTGTATGAGAGACGAGAAGGGAGAGAAGGCGAGATCCGCTGTGGCAACCCCGCGGCGGGCGGCTCGGTTTACCGAACAACGCTGAGAATGCCTTCCTTTCGCTTCATTCCGACAGCAAAGCCAAAACTCGTCCGGGGAAATTGTCTCACTCTGTTACACCAACCAAGCCCTCTTTTTAGTCACGAACCCTGGATCGGTGGAACAACGCCCGTTTCAACTTTGCGTCGTCCAAACTTATAGACGAATTCGTCCATGGAATTTCCAATTTGTAATTTAGAATGTCGTCTCAAGACGACATTCCAAAAAGGGAGGATTTCATCTTGCGCCGTTTAACGAAGAGCCTCTGAATCCAGACGAACGAACCAGCTGTCTATAGTGTAACGCGCCTTTGCCAATGCAAATAATATGAGAACGTGCGAAATGAAAAGGATCAACTTCATCCCCCGAACGACATTCCATCGTGCGCAACTTAGTAGGTACAACGCTTATATCATAGACGCCATAGAATACCTCCGCGCCTCTTTCGCTATAAAGCCTTTGTTTGAATATCGGAAAGACAAATATCTGAAATTCAAACACCTGAAGAATTTATCCTACCCGAACGTTGATATAGTTTCCTAGAGGCTCGCGGCAAGAATACCACCCAAGACTGTGCAACTTGACAGAACGGTAGTCAACCTACTTCGTGTATACTTTGCACCTCGACGCCGTAGACTCCAACGGGGCCTCGCACACTGTTCGCGAAGCTTCCTGAACTTGGTCTCGGAATTCGATCCTGTTGGATTCGAGTCTGTTGTATTCGATCCTGGCCACGGAGAGTTGCGACCTGAGCTCGATATCTCAACACCTTAGTCAGTTCAAATCCGCAGCAACGGCAAAGTTGATAATGTTATCTGTGTCGTTATTCGAAAGATAAAGAGAAAAATCGCGGTTTGCGATAGAACACGAGTAACTCTCAACCTCGGTGTCACCACGAGAAGTGCCATTTTATAACTCCCGACTATCCGCTAGGGGAAGTGACAGGAGTTAGGCGTGTCACTGAGGTCCCGCGATTTTGCTGTTTTCGTTGTCTCTAATGTTTGTCGAAACGGCTCAATGTCTATTAAGAATTTGGTATATTATTTCTGTGGATTTGAGGGTGTTTATATCGATAGATTAGGAAAATAAATGTGAAGTGGCAGAGATAACTAACTTCGAAAAAACACGCCAAAAGCCTATTTAGATATATTGAAAGGCGGCCACCATTATCTAATATTGACTGCGATTATTTGTCGTCTGTTATACAGTAAATATGCTGTATGCTACAGGGAAAATATTTCACTAATAGTTTCGAGAAACGCTCTGGTATAGACATTGTCGTGTGACATGGCCAAGGTTTGAACATGAACATATAGCTAAATTCCAAGTATCGCATGTAAGGTGAAAGCGCTGACAGATTTTCATACGGTTCGATATAATTTTCAGCTTTTCTTTCCGAGGACCCTGCGATTCTCACAAGAGAGTATTCAGTTACGAAACTTTTGGTAGCCGAATAAGTTAATTTTTTTCCTTGTATGCTGTAAAATATGGGATTTAAGTAAAAATAATTTGCCTACAGTAGACTATCCTGTTTCACTAACATATATGAATGCATACAATCCTAGGGCGGTATTAAACTTTTTAGCCATACATTTATGTTTGAAATTTAAATAGATATGACCAAGGATAGTAATATATTTAGTTGAAAACGTTAAAAAACTGCCAAACAAAATGACTTATTATTTTTAATTTTTCTAGATTTTGGGCGCGTGTAGTACTCAAGTCCCTTTCCTAGTCGACCATCGCACTTTCTGATGTGGAAGTTTGAACTGCGGAAAACCCGTGTCGGTACAGACTGCCTTATATTTTTCTGATTCCTTGATGTTTAACATCAAGAACTCAGAAAAACTGGCCTGCCGTACAACATTCGATGTGCAAGCCGGTGTGGGGCTAAGCGGTCACCCATCCATCTACTGGATGCAAGCAAAGCTGCTTGACTCCGGAGACCGCCGAAGCCACACACCAACCGCGCACCTAACGCTGTCGGGTTTAAACTTGCACTACTATTATATAATTAAAAAATAACACACTGCTTCATGGAAACATTAACTTTATTAGTTGATTTACTACTTGTTTCCTTTTTTGAGACATCACAATGTTCTACCATTGCCTCTATAATTGGAAACTGATGTATTTACAGTTCGCAATATAAAGACGCAGCAAAGTCGTACAAGTTTAAGCGCGTATGCAACAATGTAGCAGTTACAGACTACTACGCGCGCGGGCATGATGCTTTATCCGTTTTATCCGTGGTGGTCCTACTGTATTATTACGTTCTCATATGCATTAGGTACGGAGAGAAAATATTGTAAAACACCAATTGGACTGTTAGCTTACGGTTTGGAAACATGTTTGCATAAACTATAATGCAAAAAAAAAAAATTTCCCGTTTCGGGTGGCGGTCTGACCTATCCGAAAAGGCAATCATTTTTTGAAGAGGCTTCGGGTCGTAGCGAAACTTGCGTGTCTGTAACTATCACTCCGTTTACGCAGAACTCGACTGTCATAGGAATTCTAGGGATGGAAAATATGCAGTGTTTCGAGCGTGAAATTGTCGGTCGATGATGAGACTCGTCGGTGAAACCCATTGGACTGTTAAATTTGAACGTGGCGTCTCACAAGTGGTGGAAGTTGGCTCGAATGCGGTGTAAATAATTATTAACGTTTATTCTGCTTAATTCGCATGTTGTCGTCGAGTAAACATTTCGAGATGCAACGTAATTATGTTATTTTGGTTATATAGGCATTTTATAAGACTTCTTGTACAGTTATCTTTTCACTTTGGTCAGCAAATATGTTTACTTATTACTGCGACGTACTCTCTCAATCTGGTATTGTCTTGTTTGGCCGATACGTTTAAGTATCGCCTGTAATTGGCTCAGCCTATAATAATACCGCTATATATATAAATAGTCATTTATTGATCGTTTTCACGACAGTCGGGAGACGTCTCCCGATTGTAGCTAAACCATTAAAAAATTAATATAATTAATTGTAAATAAGACTATTTTATCATGGTCTACGCTAGATTCCATCATTTGTCTGGCCTCCCTGAAGTTTTTAATGACAGAAAACACAGCGAAGATATCCGCATTTCACTGCATTTTATGAAAAAGTTGTCTTCCCTGCTCCACAATGATGTAGTAACGCTGAAGACACCTCAGTTTGTAAAATTCCCTTTTAAAGTAATCGTGAAAGCTCGCAAAGAGGGCGAAATTCAGCAATGAATTAAAGAGACCTTTGGGTGGGACGGAAGGAAGGGGAGGGATTGCCATCGTTTCAATTACCCTTTCGCCGGGTACGGTATACAGGGAACCGAAAGAACTCGTAGGAACGGTTCTTTAATCTTGTGGCCAACAGACGAGCGGAGGGGGGGGGGGGGGGCGGGGGGGGGGGGGGGGGGGGGGGGGGGGGGGGGGGGCACTGTGATTCGCATGTCCCTTCTCACTGTTAAGACAGTCCACGAGAGGGCGCCGTCCAAGACCGGTGAAACCGCGACAGAATGAGGAAAACCGACTCGTCGACGATCATGAGTTTCACGATCCGTCGTTAACAGCGTAGAAAGCGCCGGAGAGACCGGATTAAAAGTTGGTCTTTGCCCAACGGGGTCTAGCAGATTTCCCGATAGCGTAAAACGGGAGGACGACGGTATAAGGAAGGACCGAGCCATTGGTTGAACGGAGAAGAAGTAGAATACGACGAAGAAGCGAGAGCGAAGCAGAAGGAAGCCAAAAGGAAGTAGGACGATAGGTCTGGCGAATGCAGGCAAGAGTAACAGCGAGGTCGCCTGAGCATGTTAGCGAAAACCGAGAAGACGATTCCGCTGAAGAAGCTTGGGCTTCTATTTTCTTTCCGATCTTCTCTCAAACTTATTCCCCGGACGCATCTTGTTACGGAGTCCAGCCCGTTGAATCAGCGGTTCTCATCTTTGCCACAGAGAGATGAACGGAAGATTGGTGGAAAGTACGATGGACTTAGAAGAAATAAGCTTTGACTAGACGAGAAAGACATACAGTCGATGCTTCGTATAATATCGTACCCGGGGCTCGAGCCTCCGGGAGTGTGGAGTGCCCCCACTCCAACCCACTACAAAAGCATGAAGTACGGTGACTAATGCGCGTGCAGAGGCTGCTGCATACACATGGTCGCAGAGACAGGTAGAGTAAAATTGGTAAATATGGCCAAGTCCATAAGGGTAAATCAGGGTGAGATTGCCAGGCGGGTGAGATGGACACCCGCAATATCTTTTAACGTAACAAACGAATCGTGCACCGTTTGCACAGTTCATAGTATATGTGGATACAATGTCATTGCACCAAAAATTATATGATTGTAAGTACAAGGATCAGTATGAGCGGTGAATCCCTATTTCGAGGAAGTCAGAAATTTTTCGAGCTATATTTGTAACGCTCTGGAGACATACTAAATTATAACTTTGCTGGTAAATCAACATTGAACACTATAGTAGATGTTTTACGAAAACATTGGCGCGTTGTAAACCTATTTTTTTAAATGTCTTCTCTAAATTTAAGCAGTGGATATTTTTCCCAGAAAATGGGTGATATGGCCACTCATTTACCGGGCGATATGACCGCGTTCAATGGTGGCCTTATCACCCGGATATTGCGGGCGAGATGGCCACGTCAATGGGGGTTAGCCACGTGGCCGCCTCACCCGCAATATGCTCCGCAATATGCACCCGGGAGATATGGCCAGCAAAACTGTTTTCTTTTTAGTTTAGGATCTGAAACATTAGACAGAGGTAGTTATTGTCTTTCTGTAAGTTATGTAGACTACATAGAATATAGTAAAACATGTTTTGTGCGATTTCGACGCTTCTGTCGGCCTAATTGACTACCATTATTATTGTGACCATGTCACCCGTAGTGTCTGGGTGAGACGGCCGACCGGAAATATTTATTTATTGAGCTGCAATTAAATCATGCATCGAAAATATCGAAAGTTCTGAATTAATTACTTTAGTTCGATGTTTCTACAGTTAGTTATAACAAAAATGTAAAAGTTTTTAAAACGTTAAACCTCCAATTTTCATTGTTTAAAAAGCTATGGCCATATCACCCCGACTTACCCTATCATAGATTAGCGTGCTAATCGGGGTGGGTCATATCCCCCACTTTTATTCTACCCTTTCAAGCAGGGCGGCAGCTGATCGAGACGTCAGGGGAAAAGCGATTGCGTCTCTGCTAGAAATTTTAGGGCGTTACATCAGGTCCTCGACAAATTCGGAAACTGTTAAAAATCCGGACTGTTACATCCGTTCCTGATGTAACGGTCGGCAAGTTCCAACGCGGCATGGAGCACCTCGATAGAGACAATCGACTTAATCTAGCCGAAGACATGGATAAACTCTCTGCCAGAGAAAACAAACTTGCGAATACGTTACACAACTATAGGACACGACACATGTATCTTAGGCGTAAAAGAAAGTGACGAAAAGTCGAGACAAACTTGACATGGGCGAGCGAGACACAGGCAACTGCCCTGAATGTTGAAGCATTTCAACGAACAGACTCGTGTGTTATCTAACAAATTATACACACGCTCGGCGAAAATAAAAAAATCCTTATCCGTTCTACCTGATCTCGTCTCGTGATCGCTTTTGCGAAGAAACAATTTTCTGGTCACGCACGTTACGTATCAGGGTACCTCGATTGTTCGTTACTATTTGCAGAAAGTCACGATTTGAACAGTGTCGCGTGTTTCGCATATGGCGTATAAAAAATAATTTTAAAAAAACAAGTCGCCAGAGCAAAACACTCGGAAGGCGTTTAAGATTCTTGGAATATGTCACCAGGCATATGGTTTCATTCGCAGGATGAAGCTTGCCGGGGTTTTCTTCACGTCCTTTTATGTTGCAGCTGCAATTCTCGCGACTGCGATAACGGCAAACCGTTCAGTTTCAATCTAAGAAAGCTGTATGTAGGTGTGCAATGGAATCGTGCGGGACAAAAAACAATAGCCGGAAGGAAAGAAAGAGAGAATAGCGTCACGTAGTCCGACGCTGTACGAGCGAGTCGAGGTCGTTGTTCATTCCGTGTACTCTGGGGAATCGCGGCAATACCTCTTCAACGTTCACACACATCTACTCTTCTCTCCGTAATTCTTTCTCTACAACGTTCTCGCGCATATAAAAAATTGAAAAAGACCGGAATACTGGGACACGCTGCGGTATCGATGCCTGCGACAGCCGAAATCGACCAGCCTTTCTCTCACCAAAGCCCGCGTGCAAATCGCAATTTATCGTCCAACATCTCAACCGTGGGTGGGAACACTCGGGAAAAACGTTTGGACATTGATATATGGTTATTCCATACGACAGATATAGACATGTATATAGCTATGAAGAGTTTACATCAACGTTTATGGATCAGCATTTTTGTTTTTCATGGAGAAATAACCCCAACGACAGTATGACCCAAAATTTGCCATATTTTATTGTGCGCGCTGCTGGGGGGACTACTTAACGCACTCTAAAATGCTACAGACTCGTGGTGAGTAACAGAATCGACCAGAGGTGTCGGACTTTTTTTTTCAATAAGCTGATGAAGGTCATCGCTCGATGTGTGCCAAAATCGAAATTGATTCGTCAATATACAGATGGAAATTTGTCGAGGTATGCCTTAATTAGGCCTATAATCAGCGTGTCTTATACAGGACAAGTAAACAGGCACTAAGGTAAATGCTCTTATGGCTGGCAGTGATCCTATCAGTGGCAGGTTTACGCCTTTATGCATGATAGCAATTGTTCTCAACGCACCAGTAACATTTTTCAACACGCTAAATGATTCCTGTGAACTTCTTTAGTAAGATTAATATTTCGCTCAAATTATTTCCATCTAAATAAAAACGAGGTACATTTTGTTATAACAAAGAATCTCATCTGTAGACGAGATTCTACGTTGAAACATGGAAGGTAGCTAATAGGAACACTGCTGTTCATGAATGTCTGATCAGTTTTCCTATAGCGTCCCTATTCAGATCGTCCAGGCATTCATGAACAGAGCACCGTACATCGGAAATCACTAACAGGAAGATCGAGATGTAGACGTTCTTTTATTCGTATATTGTATTCATTAATAGATAATTGGACATATTGGGGGTTTTTGGTTAACCAACGAATTACTCTCCATCATGGACACTATTTCACTGACCAGAAAAATCCGACAGAAAACCTTGCCAGAGATGACACCACCACCGGAGTCTCACTTGCATTAGACTTATTTATCTGCAGCCAAATAACATAAATACCAAAAATCCGGTCCCTGCTGTAACCCCATGCATTTTTAAGAGTGTAATCTTTCGTGTAAGTTGTCACGTGTTTCTGACGGTTAGACATATTTGTTACCGCACGCCTAAAGTTTTCCCGCAAAGTACCTCTTTTTCTCGACAAACGGATGACGTGCGACTGTTTTTCTTCTTCCCAGCACGATATCGTTCGCTGAAAACAGCAGCAGTATAACAGGGGCAAAGAAAATTCGTACGAATTTCAATCTTTCTCTACCGCAACTATACCGAGTTCTCCGGAGTCTTGAAACTGTTATTATATTGTTGCGCCATCTGAAACACTTTAATACTTTATTTCTCGGGTTGAAATTTCTACATGTATTTCAGAGATCTTTGGCGACTTGTGTACATATGTAATATGTGTGTACGTGCACACAGTAAAGTGAGGTTGTAGTATTATATGTAGTATATAACTATTTCGAACGATAGGAAAGGTACGAGAGGTGTTCCGTACAGCGGGTAGCCAAGCAAGCGAGGCCAGACCGAATTGGTGGTCGTTACGCTGTCGATTCACCGAACGAAATTGCCGGTAAAGTTTTACACGCCGATCAAGCCATCCTCGTCTGATTTACGATCTATTTGTCCCTTGCACACCTTCAGCTCAGGTTCCGTGCTCTTCGTTCCGCGACCGTAGGTATCTCTCACTCTTATTTCTACAGCGCTTTGAGCGAAACCTCTGACGGACCTGCAGCCCGAATGACTGCAACAGCCACGGGGTGGATTCCACCTCTCTCCCTTCGTTTAACGAGATGATGTTCCGAGGAAAACGGAAATTCACACTGTATACTGCCTCAGACCAGTAGCAAACTGATGGCGGCTGGACGGCCGCGGTTTGGACATTCGAAGAATAACGTGTAAATTCTCTAAAATGGCAACTCGAGCAATTCAATGCTACCCTCAAAGTTTCCTACATAAAATTCCACGTAGCGCGTACATAAGAATTTACTGCATTTTGAAACATTTGGACTTTATGCTCGGAAGAAGAATGCTACACTGAAAAAACAAGCATCCATGACACGAGAACGATTCGCGCGCGGGTGTCCAAAGAAAATATATTGTTATTACAATTATATTTTCAATTCTAGAATACCATGCCAGAATTGAAACAATAACGTATTATTTTAAACTTTTTTTTTCTTTATCGTTTGGATCTCGTATACGATTGTGATAATTCTGAGTATCGGAGATAGGGGGGGAAACGGGCTTTTGTCTCCCATTTGGGTCGAGATTTTTTTATGTGCTGCGAAAAATTGGTATATACCAATAGTCTGTTTTTCGCGCTCTGTTCAAGAATATAAATAACAATATATATTCATTTGGCAGTCCGTAGGTGAACTTTTGTTCACCGTATACCCAGTGTATACCCAGAGAAGAGGCATTCTGTATCAACTCAGCTACTTTTTTCGATCCTCTCAGATCTATGCCATAATTGGCCACATTTTAGGTTCACTTGAAAGTTTGAGAATTTTTTTCAGATTTATTAATACAGCCATTTGGAAGAAGCGTTTTTTTCAGATTCATATATCTTGAAAGGGATAAGTCGGGCAAAAAAACTTAACGACAAAAAAGTTTTCTTTATTAATTAACTATTTAATGTAATATGTGTTAAATTTTTCTTCGTTTTGCAAAGGCTGTTTTTAGCAGAAAGGACTGAAAATTATTATTTTTTTGTGCAATGTGACACCTTCGATTTCGCTGCTAATTTTTTGTAGATATTCCACGATGTATGAATAAACTATAAAAAAAAATTGGCAAAGTGGAACTCTACGTAGTTCAAGCGCAAAAATATAATATGTTGATTACGATTTTCTTTGTCCTCCAATGCGGTACCTTAAATTTTGCTGTTAATTTTGTAGGGTAGTTAGTGATATAGGACAAACCTAAAAAAAGAATTGGCAATGTGGAACTGGACGTATTTTCCGAGAACATAAGTATTAAAATATCAATATTCGATTATTCTTTTCTTTTGCTTAGCAACGATGTCGAGTTCCACTTTGCTAATTATTTTGTAGGTTCTCCATATATCATTGAATACACAGAAAAATTAGCAGTGAAATTGAAAGTGTCGCATGGCACGAAAAAATGTCATTTTCGTTCCTTTCTGCTAAAAATAGCCATAGCAAAATGAACAAAAATATAACATCCCTTGTATAAAATAGTTAATGAATAAAGGGATATATGAATTTGAAAAAAAAACATCTTTTAAATGGATGGATTAAAACACCTGAAAAAGGGTATTTTCAAGTGAAACAAAAATGTGGACAATTATGATAGATTTGAGAGGGTCGAAAAAGTGTCCGAGTTGACAGAGAATGCCTCAGAAAAGGTTTATAACATAAAAATAAATCAGTATATTGGAATAGCACTTATTTGAATGAAATATATTTCTGCTTGTGGGAACAATTTTTTTATTAGAATGTAGCTATGAGAGTTTCTTGTTGCAACTCAATAATTTCGTTCGCGTATGACTGCGCACACGCAGGCAATATTTATCAAACAAAAACGATATTTAACATTGAGAATTTAAATAAAGACAACTTCTTTTCGTCAAATCGATCGGATACTTAAGGGATCATCACAGTGTGAAATTTTCAAAAAATCGTTTTTTTATTTCATTATCGGATAGTATACACGGTTACAAACATGCTGTTAAATTTTTTAATCGAAATTCGAATTATTTTCGTCACTCCAGCATTTCTTAGAGTAAGGGAACGGAGCGTCACATCTACCGCGTCCGTCCGGTCGTTCAACCGTTATTCGTTTTGTTGTGCTCCTACCTGCGCGTGACCTTCTATCGGTATTCAGTTCTTTAAATTTGTTGAATGTATAGAACTCGTTGGTTGGGAAGCTAAGCATTTCAGTTTATTTTCGGCGTTCACTATGGATGGACCTCCGAGAGAAACACCGAAAAAACCTCCGTCTCAAGATAGAAAAGGCTCAAGAAGCACATATCCGCGATACGAAAGAAAAAGAAAAAAATTCGTGGTATTTAAAGGAACGGATCGGCTTGTTGTCGAGAGTGATACGTTTGCATCACATCGACGGCGAAAATATCGAGGAAGAGTCCTCGCTGACTTCGCTGCGAAGTACAAGGCGGAGCGCATCGCAACCGCGGAACGGCGAAGCTCTTTGGACAGTAAAGAGGCAAGAACAGCTCGTCGACAAGAAATGTCCGCCGAAAATGAGGAATTCGAAGAAGCTGAAGGGATATTGTATGGACCTGGCATCACCGATTGATCGTAAGTGAATGATTTATTTGGAAATTCCTGATCTCAAAGTTTAAGCGCGTTTTTCTCGGAATGGAGTTTTTCAAAACGGTGTCCGCTGCCGAGAGAAGAGTTTTCAAGCTATCGATTTCAAATTTTTACAGAACATTCTTCTTGTCATTCTTTATCGTCCTATGGAAGCTTTTTTTTTAAACTTCCTATTTTTTTCTCGAAAAACTGTCGAAAAAAGGCCAAATTCACTACTTTTTGTTCAAATCGGCGCCATTTTGTGAAATAAAAAAAGCCTCCATAGGACGATAGCGGCTTTCCTACAGATTAATAATCTTTTTGAAATTTTTGTTTCAGATTAAAATTGAGCCCGGAAAAGTGGACACCGATTAGGACTCTTTTTTTTACCACATTTTTGATAATTAATAACAATAATAAAAAACTAAAAAAATATTTTGTATTCTTCATCGCTGCTTTAATTTATAAAAATAACCCAGACCGATTAGGATATCCTAACCACGAAAAAAAAAAATCGCGAAAATCAGTGATTTTTCGGGCGGTCACACTGAGATGATCCCTTAAATCGTAGAAGAGTCTAATTTACAGGCCGCGTTTTGCGACCCTGCCAGTTAATCATCTGTTCCCGTCCGGAATATTTGCATTAGTGCGTTTATTATGGCTCGAGAACGTTTATTTAGCAGATAGTCACGGGTAGGAAGCGATGCATGACGATACAGCTGTGCTCAATATATTATCGATAAAAACGTGTCAGTTTCAACCCCATTACATCTGTGTAAAATATTGAACAATCATAATATCGACGGCCTATAGACCGACAGCGTTGGACGCGCGGTTGGCACAGCTCCGGTGGTCCTGCAAGTCAAGCAGCTTCGTTCGCAATCAGTGCTTGGATGGGTAACCGCTTAGCCGTGCGCTAGCTGGCGCATCGACCGCGGGAGACGTTTCCTTCTAAGACCCATGTACGTTTTGTCGGTGGAACGGACACGGCCGATGGTCGGGCTAGTGTTGGCGTGGCGATTGTCGAATCCCCAACGCTCGGCCAATATTCAGCCAAGTATTGGCTCGCCAATGGTTGGTTTGATCATTTGTGACCGATGCTTGGCCACGTTCGACTCATTAATTATTGGTTTGTCGATTTGATACCAATGTTCGGCCGAGTATGAACTCACCAAACAATGATTTTCCGATTTTAAGCCAATGTTCAGCCGAATACCGATTTGCCAACTGTTGGTTGGTTGATGTATGATCTCATGAGTCATTGGTATGCCGATTTCAGGCCAATGTTCAACCGAATATTGATTCAACAATAGATGGTCTGTTGATGCATGATCTCACGAACCATCGGTCTGCCGATTTGAGGCCAATGTCCGATCGAATATCGAGTCGCCAATCATTGGTTTACCGATGTGACGCCTACATTGGACCATCAATCATCGGCTTTCGCCGCTAGATGGCGTTAACCCAAGTTGTTTCTCGCACGCGAAAGTCTACCCGAGCGTCAATATAAGAGCATGCGAAATGGCACCTTTTTTAACTTTCGCAAAGTATGCATATTATTTTTGGATTCCGTACTCGGTACTCAATAAATGCATTAACATACCACTATACAATATGTATTGCCAATACATTGACTGATTATGATCGTTTTGAGAGTTGTCGCAGGAGAAAATATATAAAATATTGTAACGAATATATGCTGACTATTCGTTGAGACACACGATATTAGGTAGGATTGACAATGGACGGACGAACGGACGATCGATACAAGATCGATCGTCATGTAAAACAGTCTGGACTGAGACGTCTGACCGAACAGATATGTGGCAGTTTGTGCTCGGAATATTTAGATGCTATTGTACTAATAATATCGGTCGATACTATTAGTATCGACCGATTAGTATCGAACGAAGACGGTCCACGGAAAGGCGATCCTTCGTAACTGCTTGTGCGTGCCGCGAGGATGGCCCTGGTGCCCCGCAACAGTTCGTAAGAGCTGCTTGCGGGGCTTGAGTGTCCACCGCCATCTGGCTCACGATCTCTAATGCTATGTCGCATGGTGATCCCGCTGCATGTGCTCGCACTGGACGTAAAAGCAGACCCAGTCAAGAAGACCTCTGGCAAGTTTCATCCTGGAGGATGCTCTGGGTGCCCTTTCCCAAGAGTAGGGGAGAGCGAGGCAAAATGGCACACCGGGGCAAAACGGGATAATGAGAGAAAACGCAATTCTCCAATAACTTTGGGATGGTGGTGATGGTGGTGCGTGGGGCAAAACGGGTTGAAAAAATTGAGTTTAGCCCTCACTGTCCCGATTTGCCCCGCTGTGCCATTTTGCCCCGGTCTCCCCTATTCTCGAATATGGTTCGTGATGGCGACATCGGTCGGCAGCGGCCTGGTCCATCGATGTTAAATGCAATGAACGGAGACCGTATATGTGAAACGAACCAGGAAGTTGAGACCGACGAGAAGTGGAGGGCTCTCGCTTTGGTTTATCCCGTGTGGCTACCGAACCACACGTGAGACAAGAGAAGTGGCATCGTTCACTAGTCAGTTATTGGAGCCTGGAGGAGGTGACAATTGCGTCACCTTCATTGAGGAGGATTCTGGGGGGTACACTGCATCGCACATGAAGGTAGGTAGGATGTTGCGTATGCTCATAATGGGCGAGAGACCCTCGGGTCAAGCATAGAATGACGGTCTCGTGCCAGATTTCTTATACACTATCTGGAAGTTAGGTAGATTAACTGAGTGTGGGTAGGGAGTGCTAGCGGGGAATCAGGATGGGGTTCCGTAAAAATCCATAAGGGCATACGGTGGAAATGGAATAACAACAAAAAATATATATACAATAGAACTTCGATTATTCAATCCTCGATCATCCGAATCCTCAATTACCAGAACCATGATTCCGTTTATCCGAACGTTACCGCGAAACATACATTGTTGCTCGAAGCGGCCCGTGCTCAAGGGTGTTGAAGCGCGTTTCTCGTCTTCCAGCGTTAATCCGCTCGCACACTGGTCTTTTCGAGCAGTTGCGCCGACCTCAGCAGACTCGGACAGCGCGTATCAGATAGTACTAGTTTCTATACTAAATCGTTGTAATCGCCTTATATACAGTCCACATGTGCCATGCCTTTAACGCCGAGATCTTCGACGTGTAAGCGTAGACGTAATATTCTTACGTTGGAAATAAAAACTCGAAATTTTTTTGAAGCTAAACAATGGCGAAACGAGCGCATTTATAGCACGCCTTTATAAGGTTGGAAAATCGACGGTCACCTATGTACAGAAGAATCAAGAGTCCCTCGAATCCTTTACATCTAAGATGGATAGTTTTGATGGGGCGAAAAAAAGGACACTGATGAAGTTAAGATAGAAAGATCGAAATCCCGATAATGCTATCTCAACGCGGTTTGTACGAAAGTGAAGCTTGGGAGAACCAATTTCTTTCGAATTAAATAAGCGTGTAAAATCATAGGGATAAACAAGGAGGACCAAGAGCCGCAGTTTATGAGCCCTTGAATGCGCGCAACCAATTGGCTGCATATCAAATGGTGGGGGGAGCCGACTATGCTAGAGATACCACTGTCACAAACTAGGTGCGTGTCAGAAACTGGGCCCTTTACCTTACTACTTTTTTGAGGTTTGAGCAAAACCAAAAAACATGAGGCTTGCAGATAAAATAAAAATTTATTTAAAGAAAATATATTGTTTTTAGAAATAAAAAAATGCCTTTGGGCCAACGACATATTCTATTGAATACAAACAGAGCCACTAAGTAGTCATTGAATATGTGGTTCAAGACAAAAATATACTTGCAATTAATAAAATGTTAATTGACCGATATACAAATAAGGGAGTCTATTCGTCCAAACGAAATTTTAACTTATCCAAATAAATAATTTCTGTGGATGTATTAATGCATTTGTTCCTACGCTGACATCTTGAATATGATTTTGCCTTCATTCATTCGTTTACGTCAATGGTCCAAAAAAACGTTTCGAAATCGCAAGATGCGAGAGAACTAAGAGATTGTTGTGAGCCCGAGAACCGGAAAGTATTTCGAGATTTGCGTCGAAAAGAGAGATGAGGGTTAGCAGAAGAATAAAAAATTGATACGAAGCTTCCCGAGGGTCGTATAAATCGCGGCGCATCCGCGGGACCCTTCACTCGAGCATTGCTGGGATATACGAGGGATGAGGGAAGAAATATCTATTCTTAAGTTTCTGAGACGTAGGCACTAGCTTTGCGAATGGATATCCAGTTTGTTTGCGTATAACAAAGCAATTTATTTTCTTTCTCGCTGTTTCGGTAAGAAATACAGTCTCGCTATTCTACAGAAAGAACCGTATTCTACTTTCTTACATTTTCTCTATCATACTCGGATTTCTCGTGGGCGCCTGTCGTCCCGGGAGAGAAGTAAATTTTCTGCGGCACAGAACCCTCCCCCGCTCGCTAGGTATTTATTTTTCCCCTCCAGCGCTCCCCTTTACCCCTCTACCCGTACCCCAGTCCAGCATTTCCGATGTGATACCTATTCAGCTGTGCGTTTCTCTTGACCGAGGTGACAATCCTCTGACGAATTTTTTTATGTTAATCAAGAATCCGCAGATAACAAATCATTGACGCATCATCGAGGAGTTGACGCAGATCGAAATCGTGTGTAAAAATGTAGTTTCTTAGCCATGTACTAATTTATTATAAAAAAATTCGGAATTTTTAAAAATACGAAAACGTAGCTTCCTTAATGGGGAAGCAAAATATTAAGAATTTACAAACGCAGCATTACTTTTATTATTAATAAAATATAATATTTCACCGCTGATGTTTCCAATAATCCCGGTGTTGCAACTTTCGCACCCTGCGTTCTTTATTGAATATATCGCAATTGGAAAACGCAATAACGTTTTCCAAAGGTATCGCCAATTAATTATGTGACTAAAGTTCGCAACGTTGCAGCAACGAAATGACCTCAACTGTGAATCGTATATTGAATGTAGATAACCTGCAAATTGACCTTGTATGTAAATATAAATTGGAATGGATGTAGATACAAGCCGCGTGCATGCTCAAAATAACTATGAATCATCCTAGACAATTTACAGCCGGTTCAATACAAATCGTTGTCGTTCCATACAAATGAAACGCTGAACTTGCGTTCCCACCGGATGATCAAAGTCGATTACTTTTTTATTTTTTATGCCAAATATTTACAAGTTGAATTCAACTCGATAATGATTATTAATCATACTCGAAAATATTTACCAAGTTTTGGTGCAGTGTGTTGTGCGGAGAATTTTCTATGGGCCACCAACGATGGATTTGCCTTCCAACCGAAATTTCAAAGGCGATTAATTTTTTTTTTTGCTAAACACTTACAAGCTAGGTTTGACTCGATAATTATTGTCAATCATCCTCGAAAATATTGACCAAGTTTTATGCGCGTCTATAGCCCGGAACCAATCTTGGAGCCAATAATGACGCGATTAAATGTCAGCAGTTCTCAAAGCCCCTTAATTTGTTTCGCCAAACTTTTATGAGCTGGATTTACCTCCATAATTATTGTCAAACATCCTCGAAAATATTGACTAAGTTTTAAGCTCGTCTATAGTCCGGAACGCAATCTTGGAGCCAATAATGACGAGATTAAAAGTCAGCTGATCTTCAAAGCGGCTTAATTTTTTTTTCGCCAATTTTTGTCGTGCTTGGTCAATATTTTCGAGGATGATTGACAATAACTATCGAGTCAAATTCAGCCCATAAAAGTTTGGAGAAAAAAATAAGGGGCTTTGAAGAACTGCTGACTTTTAATCTCGTCATTATTGGCTCCAAGATAGAGTTCCGGACTATAGACGCGCATAAAACTTGGTCAATATTTTCGAGGATGATTGACAATAATTATCGAGTCAAATCCAGCTCATAAAAGTTTGGCGAAAAAAAATTAAGGGGCTTTGAAGAACTGCTGACTTTTAATCTCGTCATTATTGGCTCCAAGATAGGGTTTCGGACTATAGACGCGCATAAAACTTGGTCAATATTTTCGAGGATGATTGACAATAATTATCGAGTTAAATCCAGCTCATAAAAGTTTGGCGAAACAAATTAAGGGGCTTTGAAGAACTGCTGACTTTTAATCTCGTCATCATTGGCTCCAAGATTGATTCCGGACTATAGACGCGCATAAAACTTGGTCAATATTTTCGAGGATGATTGACAATAATTATCGAGTCAAATGTAGCTTGTAAGTGTTTAGCAAAAAAAAAAAATTAATCGCCTTTGAAATTTCGGTTGGAAGACAAATCCATCGTTGGTGGCCCGTAGAAAATTCTCCGCACAACACATTGCACCACAACTTGGTAAATATTTTCGAGTATGATTAACAATAATTATCGAGTTGAATCCAACTTGTAAATGTTTGGAAAAAATAAAAATAAAATAATCGACTTTGATCATGCGCTGGGAACGCAAGTCCACCGTTTCCTTTGTATAAATCGACAGCCATTTATATTGAACCAGCTGTAAATTGTCTAGGATGCTTCATAATTATGTTGAGCATGCACGCGGCTTGTATCTACATCCATTTTAATTCATATTTAAATACGAGGTCAATTTGTAGGTTATCTACATTTAATATACGATTGACAGTCGAGGCCATTTCATTGTTGCAACGTTGCGAACTTTAGTCACATAATTAATTCGGGTATCGACACTACCGTCTCAAATTCTCTCAAACTATCTGATGACACTGTAAACATAAATGAAGGTGAATCACATTCCCTCCTGACATAAAGCTCCGTTCGCAAGTCCCTCCTGACTCGAATCTCTTCATTAATATGCTCCGACTCCTCATGAAGAAATACATTCTCACTATGAGATAAAGTGACAACAATTTAACCCCACTGTACCCCTCCCCCTCCCCTCTTGCCGTCACTACTCTTTATTTGACACGAATAATCGAGAAAAGCATCCACACTCACCCTGCACTCATCCATATCAGCCTTTCACAGTACCATACATCACCATAGGATAGAGCCGAGCAAAACGGGCCCTCGGGGGCAAAACGGAATGTTTGCACTACCTTTTGGTGGGTTATGAAAAAAAAGTCTCATCTCATATGGAGGACATGAATCCGTTTTGCCCCGCTTTGCCTCACAATTTACTGTCGCTTATACGTTGTTACAGTCATTTTTGCTTTTTCTTTTCTTTATGATCATCATTTCATCCTTTTGTGTGTTCCTTCCCCCTTCGACCGCTCCTATACCTGTCTTTTCTACACTCACGGTAATAACCGTTATTCATACATTACCATAAACGTGGCTAACCTGACCCGTACAAGCGTATCATCTCGTCGACCCGAATAACCCCACGAGTGTGCCAACCCACCACCGCTTGGGCCAGGATCACGAAGGTGTGTGTGGTGAATCTACATCACTTGCTAGTAGTAGAGCCTGGTATCTAATACCCACAGGTAACCCATATCCTCTGTGCCCCGTAGTCACCTCGCTGCGTTCGCAGCCAATGGGCTTTTCAACGGGAAAGGGAAATTTTACCGCAGGAAACGAGAACACCGGAACCTCACTACCCATCTCTCTCTCTCTCCTCCCCCCCTCACCCTCACCTTTACATGTGTACCACATTCATTTCATACTTAATATACGTAGCGCCATGCATGAACTTGCGACAATGGAGTCGTTAAGGCGTTTTCCACGGTCTCGTTCAGTTCACCGTTACCTTTTAGTATCAACCGTAAAAACCTATGGGCACCATTGCCTTCTCTCCGTGGTACCTCCGACGTTCAACTTGTCCTTGTCCCTTCTCAGTCCGGGCGGGCGGAAGGAACGAAGAAAATGAGAGAAGAAGAGTCTGGGTGGCGAGAGGGAAGCGCAAGAGAAGCCGGAGTGTAGAAATGAAAGCCAACGAGCTTTATTCGTAATAGACCGCGGCTAAAGGGTTTGATGGAATGAGAACGGAGTTTACAGCGAGATGTTGGAATATGGAGCGAATCGGTGAGGAAGACGAAGAAAATGAAAAGGAGTCGAAATGACGGGGCGGAAAGGGGATGAACCGAATTGAGAGTGAAGAAAAAAGGGAAGAGGAAGTGGAGGATGCTACCGGGTAGAGAATATACATATACATATATATATATATGCATGTATAGACGGTGGCATAGGGTACCGAGGGTAATTCTCCGGGGTTCGCGCACACACTTTCCTTTTCCGGTTGGTAAAGGAAAAGAGAATGAACCCCTTACTCAGCCTTAAACTCGTTCTTGCCCATCTCATTCTATCTTTTCTTTCTTGTTCTCCTCCATTCACGGTGTTGGCGAGCTTGTCTTCCAGACACGCTTTCTACGCCAGCACAGCCAGACGAAGGCCAGTGACGGTAGCCGGCGGGTAGTCAGACTCTCTCTCGGGAGCCGTGTTCCGAGGGTATGTTACCCCGCTGAAATACGAAAAGACCAAATCCGCTTTTTATCACCGGTGGTAGACCGTCGGTTCTCTCTTCCGTATTCGCCTACAATGGCCTCTTCTTATTCTGCCAAGCTCTTGGACAATGTACAGACAATTAAATCTCTTCTCCGTTTTGTTCTTTCTTCTTTGCTTCCTCACAGAGGACACTATGTTTTGAAAAAAAAAATTAGTTATTTTAATGTCATTGTTCTCGAAATAGTCTAAAACGTCGTGCAATGTGATTTTTACCTGGCGTCCGGATGAATGTGTGTGACAGATTTCCATCTTTTAAAACGGCGACAACGTGAAAACGATTCAAGATAGCGGGGTTAAATTGTGTACACTCGTAGAGTGGTCACGTCTTTTCGAACAGATTGAGGACTTGTTCGAAATTATACGCGCTTTAAAAATGTTTGAAAAATGTTTTAAAACTGCATCCGAATATAATACTATGATTAAAGGCCTTTGGTATTTAATTTGGCCAAAATCTATTCAAGCGATCAGATTTTACGAAATGTCGATTTTTTAAAAGATTGCTACAAATAGTCTAATTTCAGTAAACATGGAAGCATCAAGGTCAAATTTTGCTAATTAACGAACTAAGACTGTACATTTCTGGTGTTAACTTTGGTGAAAATGGATGAATCGTTGAAATTTTATAGGATTACGAATTTTTTGAATTAATTGGAAAATTTGTATTTTACGCTCTACCCGCGTTTCTGCATCAAATATTACTCTATCAGTAAAATAAGTTAGACATTCATAATCAAGGAAAAATATATTAGACATAGCCACAAAACGACTAAAACAACAATTTTCATTCGCGAATTCAAGGCAATTTTTAGGACCTTGTATTTGGGATTCGTTAAACAAAGCAGATGCTTTCATACAACGTCAATATTAAAATTTCACTACTATACTAAAATATTAACAAAGAAATAGGCAATTTGCATTTGCAATTATTTTTATTGTGTTACATGAAATTAACGATTTCCGTTGTAGTTTTTTTGTCGGTTGGAAAAAATTTATTTTATTTAGCATGTTTTTCTTTCATTTTTTATATCTCCAATTCAAAGACATGAAATCTACGGCGTGCCTAATATTTTTATTACTAAAATGTAAAACGACATTTAAAAATATCAGAAAGAATACAAAATTAATTTCATTATATAATAACCGTATAAGAATGTTGATCTTGGGCTTTATTTTTAGCTGGCTTTTGGATGTGTGCAGGTATATACGTGTATGTGATATTCAATCAAGATTGAATAAAAATCTAGTAACGAAAACTAAATGGATGTAGAAAGGAAGAGAAATCGAAACAGAAGGGAGCAAGAAAAATATAAGATCGACAGTTCGAATAAACGCGAGGATGAAGATCACAATGGTGACGTAAATACCACCAGAAGCTCAAAGAAAAAGATGCAAAGTAATTTGCACATAACTACCTCATATTTTATTGTTTTGCGCATAACTTCCTCTATCAGAAAGTTCGTTGACACATTTTTTTAGTTGCTATCAAGATGTGGGTGGGCGTAATTTTAGTGTGTGTGTGTGTGTGTATATGATAGATTTGTAATTCTTAAAGTCTGACATTTTCCTTTTTTTATTGCGAAATTTTATTGTAATTATAGCTTCTTCTATGAGGAAGCCAAAATCGAACAATGAAATTTCTCATAGAGGACGTTGCGCAAAACTGTAAAACATGAGGATGTTATGTGCAAATTCTTTGCACCATTTTTATTTACAGACACGAAATCTTTCATAGTTTCCCACCAGTGGACACACTCGATTTCACGCAATGTGCTTCCGATGCATAATCGAGATAGGGATCTCATAATGAGAAAATTTCGGTACATTTTTTACTCTGCGACGAAGGAAAATTATTCGCGAGATATGTGTGTAACTTATATTGTGATTGATGCGACGGGAGCTACCCTCTGGTCACGTATCACGTAAGCAGGTAGTTTGTCAACGCTCTCGTACCGGATACATACCGTGGTATAGAGAGCGTCGCGAGACACGGTCTTATACATAGTACCCAGGTACATACTCTCTCTCCGCTCTCCAAACTCCAGGACGATCAAGACGACGTCGCCGCCGACGACGCAGACGACACGATTACAATTTCCAAGCACGCAACTGCCGCTCGATCCTGCGGATTACTTCTGCACGGTGTGGTCAGCCAGGCATGTACGTGGGGGTACACCGGTTCACCATCCCTGTCTCGCATGCCCCCGTTGCATTCCTATCCTCTCTGTCCAACCCTCCGTGATCCTTTCTACACTCCGTGTTATACTGTTTCCATCGCTTGTACTCCTCTACTCGTGGTACGCTACCCGGTGGAAAGGTTGGTCCGCGAATCGCACCGTGCATTTTAAAAGAGGCTTTGTCTTCCCACGGGCCGTGAGGACGCAGCGTCTCTACGACACCGAGTACCAGTATATTTTTTTCTTTTCTTTACTACTCCACGCTTCTTTCATTCATAGTACGTCTATTTTTATTTCTTTTTTTAAATATTTATTTTGACTTTCATATCAATCATCGACTCGGAATTGGGTCGTTTTCAATTGCTTTATGAATGGTGCGTTTGCCGATGTGACGCCAATATTGAGCCATCAATCAGCGGCTTTCACCGCTAGATGGCGCCAAACCAAGTTGTTTCTCGCAACCGATAGTGTACCCGACTGGCAATATAAGAGCATGCGAAATGACACGTTCTTTAACTCTCGCAAAAGATGCGCATTATTTTTGGGATCTGTACTCGGTACTTAGTAAAAACTTAACCAATACATTGGCTGAGTATATGATCGCATTGAGAATTCTTGTAAGAGAAAATATATAAAAAATAATCTCATGTAGACATGCGAAGCATAAAATAGGGATGCTTCAACTTTTATAATATAAAAAATAAAATATTTTAGAAAACTCCCGAGTGCGAATTAGTCGTTATTATTTTTTAATTATACGTTACACTCGGGAGACGTCTTCCCTCACAACGCGCTACTGGGAGACCTCTCCCGACTGTAGCGAAGATTATCAATGAATTTATATAATTACGATTAATTAATTATGTTATCATTCGTTATTGTTAGTTACTGCTATTATTGTTTATTGACAATATTATTTAGTATTACAGCATTCATTATTTCATCCTTTTTTGAAGTTACATTTTTATTACCCATTTTTTTTATCGTTAATTATTTTTGTATTTTTTTTAGTCGATTCTATTTTTATCTTTATTAACAATTTTTTCGCTTTTTTTACGAATATTTTTTTAATAATAACGACTAATTCGCAGTCGGGAGTTTTTTAAAAAATGTTATTATTTTATTTATTTATACTTTTTGAATTCTACCCTGATACAATTTTCTAAATGTCATTCCTCTCCGATATAATTTTCTGAATCATGTATGTCTCCAATACTATTATCTATGTGTCTTTCTTCGTCGATGAAAGTTTTTATATGTCATTCCTATTCGATACAGTTTTCTATGTGTTCGTCCTCTTCGATATAATTTTCTAAACGTTCTCTGTCTCTACAATATCTCTACAATACGATTTTTAATGTGTCGTTCCTCTCCGATGGAACATTTGAAAAGTAGAACGAAGCTCAACAACATATAGAAAATTGTATCGAAGAGGAACAACACATAGAAAATAGTATCGAAGAGCAACGACACATACAAAATCTTATCGGAGAAACACAACA
>JAPYZD010001681.1:0-20258 GCA_030522725.1 Ichneumoninae sp. B BG-2022a
CCGAAAAACGGACACGTCCGTTGGGGAACAAAACGGACTGTACATTTTTTGTTGGCATTTGGTCTTTTTTCTGTTGCGGAAACCGAAAACGGACCGAACATTTTTTGTTCAAAAAATTTGCTTTGGTCCGTTTTCGGTTCCCGCAACCGAAAAAGGACCCAGATCATATTTTTATTCTGTCCTTTCATTAAAAACAGAATTAAAAGCAAAACAACAAAAAAATTTTTTAACTTTGCCAAAAATTTTAATAAAAAAAAATTGGTCCTTTCTCAGTTTCCGCAACCGAAAAAGGACCAATCCAAATGTGGGCCGTACGTTTTACCGTTTTTGTAGTCCGTTTCTTTCCCCAATGGACCTGTCCGTTTTTCGGTCTGTTTTTTAGTTTTTTTTCCCTAAAAGCAGCCGTTCTTCAACTTGCTAGGGTTATTAGGGTAGTTTCTGAATTGAAATTTTTTGAATTTTCTGGGGACTACCCCGTATTATCGTGAGGTATAAAATAAAAATGCGATGTGCGAAGGGGTTCCGAAATTAATGCATTTTTAGAGGTCGCTACCGGCTATTTACAAAATTAAAAACTTCGGAACATCTAAATTTGAAGTGAAAATAAAAAAATTAAGATTTCTTTGGAGCCACCAAGAAAAAACTCTGCGAAATCCTTATGAAATCAAAGCATTTTTAGAGGTCGCTACCGAGGGTAAAAAAATAAAGTTTTTGGCAATTATAGCTAATAGTTACAAAATGTAGAAGGTACAATTCTACCGCGGCAAAATAACTGAACATTTTTTTAGAAAATATATGCCTGTTGCAACAAAAGTTAGATAAAAAACACCGAAGGTTTGTCGTTTGTGGTAAAGGGAGTCGACAAATTCCTACAATGGTCAAAAGGTACGAACGAACAGAAAATATTATTTATGTCACTCGGTGGGAAAATGCCAGTTTTTTCGTACGCTTCGCTTGCGAAAAACCCCATTTTCACATCTTGTGAAATAAAATTTTGTTCGATACTCGTGCGAAAAACGTTTTCTGAACTCGTGTGATTGCAACACTCGCCTTCGGCTCGTGCGAAATGTACTATCACCGAACTCTCTTCAACACCTGAAATGAGAATACTCTTTTTTTCAGCTGTTGAAGAGAATTAGGTAATAGTACATAACTCACCGCACCGAGTGATGAAAATACAATTTTTCATTGGTTCGTCGATAGAGATATTTTATACCTTCTGAAAAGGTATAAAATAGGGAGGAAAAGTTCACTTTTCCTCCCGGCCACTTTCCACCCTTGTTGCAGGCATGAAATAGGGCCTTTTTAGCGTACTCGGAAATAAATACATTTTCATCACTCGGTGCGGAAATGGCCACTTTTTCGCCCGCTTCGCGTGCGCAAAACCGCCATTTTCGCACCTTGTGATGAAAAATTTCGTACATCCCTCGTGCAAAACACTTTTTCTAACTCATATGATTACAGCACTCGCCTTCGGCTCGCGCTGCAAACTCTCGTTCGTTAGAAAAACGTTTTCCGCCCTCGTGGAGTAATGTACTATTTTTCCCGAAAATTGTTATACCTTTAATACGTTTTTAGCATATACTTATTTTCCCATGCGGCTTGATTTAAATACGAACCCGTTCTTTTCCCAACTCTTTCGAAAAGCCCACATATTGAAAAAATCATCCGCATTTTCGGTGTCGTCATCTTCGTCACCCTGTTTACTCGAAACATCCGAAGGTATATCTGATTTTATGTGTTTCGGTGGTGCCATATTGCTTTGAAGAGTGTGGGTCAAGTCGTACGAGTAGCTGAAGTAGAAATTGCTGCTGAGATCTATGCTCTGGAACATCTTCACGTATCTCTGCTCGTCTGGATGAAAAAGTCGAACGGTATCATTCGGAATGTAAATCATCGAGGTGTCTTCGATTTTATATATTGTGTGATGTCCAATGACGGCAACTTTGCGACGTTTCGTCACCAGAATTATGTAGTAGCCCTCCAAAAAACGGACGAAACCTAAAAAAAAAAAAAAACAAATGATTATTTCGTATAGACATTGACGATCGAAAAATCGAATTAACTTATTGTGTTGTTAATGAGAAGAAATATATGGTCGTGTTCCTGGAGGACGAAATCTCTACAAAAGAAATTTAAAAAATCAATAACCAAGTCAGGTTTCCACAATTTGTAGAAATTAAAAAAAGTTTAGCTGAAATTGATTTTGAGACTTGTGTCAACTTTTTGAAGTTTTTTGTAGAAATTGTTCGTCTCAGTGTTCATTCGTATGTGAATACCATGCCAACTCTAATGAGCACAAAATAGAAGAAAAAAAACTGCATCATGCCGAAATTATATTTTATTATTCGCAGCCTGGATTCGTTTCATGCATTAAAAACGTTGAAACAATATTAATATATCGCCATGCCCTTTAATATTCTTCCATACATACCACGATTTTGTGTAGTTTTGAGCACATACAGTAACGTAGTCCTGTACAGGTGAGCGACTCACTTCTATTTGCGGTCATCCAGTCACGATTCGCGTTCTAGTCTCTGATTTTTGTGCACAAGCTTAGTTCGTATCATTATAAACGATAGATCCAGATTTTTTAATTATCAAGTCGAGGAATGATGTTAAGACATTTTATGAGTGAGGATTTTTAGGAATATCTTGGTTGAAAATTGTATCAAAATTTGTGCAATAACAAAAAAATTGCTTAAAAAAAAATCGATGGAGACCGGGACCGGGAATATTGCTCCTAAATGTCAACGGAACAAGACCTTTCTTAATTTTTCTTAATTCAGCTAAAAATAAAGTGATAGACTGGAGCATAAATGAAAGGTGTAGTTAATGAGGTGTCGCGACTTGCAGGCGAGAACACTGGCCTTTTTTATAAATTTAATTTTTGAAGCAATGAACAGTACTAAAATGAAATGTACATTAGATTTGCGCATTACATCTTCATTTTTTATCCTCATTCCACAAGCTTCCCTTGTAACAAAGTGTGTTGACCATTTTTGGGTTTCTCGGAGAAAAATTTGTGAACAACGATAAAATTCAGGGAGCAATGTTGAAATCTAATAAATCTGATTTACATGGTATTTTCATTATTGATTTTCACTCAACATAATTTTATGCGTTCCATCACAATGTTGAACATTGGTATCAAATTTCAGCTCACCAGCTCGATTGGTTCGAATGAGAGTCTCAATAATTATTTTCCAATCGGACCACAGAAAAAGAGGGGTGTTATACGTCTGACCATTGTGCGTTCCCAGGAAAAAAATATCATATAGACTGCTAGAAGTCAAAAGGGCGTATATTCTGTTTTAAAGAATATGGTACATATGAAAAATATATGATTGATAATATCTGGTCAGATAAGAAAAATTGGGAGATATGATCATTGAGGGACATATATATCATCAGATGCATAGATATGTGATATGCGGCATCTCTCTTCTGATAGCATATTCAACTATGACAACATCCATTTATTTGTACAGTGAAAAACCATTTTTGATAAAAAATTCGTTCATCGGTTTTTGGTTTACTCGTAGAGGAAGCTATGCACAAAATTGTAATAAACGGGGAAGCCACGTGCAAATTACGTTGTACCTTTCTTTGGAACAATAAAAAATATGCACATTTAATAAAATTGAAACCGCCGAAATGTATCGCGAAAATTATTGTAGAAAATCGCTAACTGAAAATTGCATAATTCGTCGCTTGGAAATTATTTTTTTAGGCTATTTTTCATCATTGATTACAAATCTGTAACATATTTTACTATTAATGAGATATTAGATTCAGAAACTCGTATCAGATATTAAAAAACTCATTTTTCGAAAAATTCAAATTTAAACTTTTTTTTAAATATAAAATTTATAAGGGCAGTACCATTTTCGCCAAATTTTATCCCCAACATTGTACAGTGTTGGTACATTAACTTACCAAATTTGAACGGGATACTTCGAATTTTCATGTTTACTGGAATTAGACTGTTTTTAGTAATTAAAAAAAATAATCTAAATTACTTAAAATCGGTCCGTTTGGACAGGTTTCAGATAAATTCAATACTAAATGTCTTTGAATCTCCGTAAAGTATTCCCATATTTTGGGTATGTGTGTGAAGTTTTAGGACAGCAACTCAAAATTTACAAAAGTTATATTGACTACAGACATTTTTTTAAATGTCAAAATCCCGTTAAATCTCCAAACGAGCTTCAATTTTCATAACAATTTCACTGAAGGAACGGACATAATCACTCCGTTAGTGTACCAAATTTCAACTCGCTGTCTCAAGCCGTTTCAACGTTATAGTCGTTTTCAACCATGCAAATCTGTCACACGCACACATATATTCTGATGCCAGCTAAAAATCCAATTTTTCGACAGAATAGACTATTATAAGTACGCTGGCATTAAAATCAGAATTAAAAAATTGAAAATGTAGCATCGTGTATGAGGAAGCAAAAAGATTAATCAAACATTGAATCAATCATTTTTTAAACTCCCAATTTGAAACAGGATAATTTAACAGAGAATCAAAAAATCCTTGACCTTGAAGATATCTGCACGGGACTAAATTTCATTAAGTTTTAAAGTGCGTTTTGCATTGCACAGACTTCGCTCGGGGAAGTTCACTTGGAAATAAAAATTCTATAAGTAAAGCATTTTTTCTCTTCCCAAAGCAGTGCACTGACAGACACTTGGTACATATTAAATTTGATGTCGTAAAGATATTTTCAGGGTAATAATAATTCATGACACATAATAATTACAGTTTTCGCTTCACCCCTGAGAAAGCTCATTGACAACGATTTCGTGGTAAAGTGACAATATGATTACTATTAAATGATGTGAACTGAAGCCTTTACTGATTGTAGTGAACAAATATTATTATTTTACACATTGTAAGACTACTCGCTTATTGAGTCAGTGAGTCTTAAATTTCTTAATTGTAAAATTAAAGTGACCTCGTCTTATTGTGGATATATGATTTTGCAGATCTAGGCGTTGCCTTGCTAACACTTATCAATTTTTGAACATACCGCGTAACGTTTTCGGTGACACATTGCGGAGTATTCAAACAATTTTTTTTATTAACTTCCCCAGCTGAATAATGAAAAAGTGCATATAGTCATTGTCCAAAAGAGACAAACTGAGTTTTTTTTAACACAAAATGAGAAGAACTAGAACAAGATGGATCGGTTTCTAATATTTTCTAGAATTTATCACGGTCAGTCGCTCCCCCATTACTGACTGATAGACAAGAAAGAGTACTCGATAAGCTCCATAAGCCTTACCAACAAGACCGAAAGCCGCTACTAATCTGGGAAAAGTGTCTCGTTGCCACATTGTCTTCCAGGAGAACCTGGTTTGAGTCGGCTTGTGTACGGTTGGTTGTTGCTGTTCTGGCTGCTGCTTAGGCTCCTCGGACGTATTGTCGCTCGACTCTGCTGCTTTATTATTGCTGCCTTTGTTAGCAAGCAAATGTAAGTAAGCACAGTCATATATAATGCCTTTGACTTACACCATTTACGTATACTTGTGGTGAAAAAAAAAACAATAATAGCAGAACTACATGAAAATGTGGTACACAATTGTCGTTGACCCAAAGCCAAAAGGGCATGTAGAGTGTATTTACGAAGATTCGCATTGCCCCTTTCGCTTTAGAGTATTGCTGTATGGACGAGTCATTTTCTCCGAGGTGAAATTATACCTGCCATAATACTTGTTATCAACGCTCAATACAATACATGTCTTTTAAAAAAATGTATGCGCATCATAAAAACCAAAATAAAAACATGCGAAATTGAGGAGCCCAAGCTTTTGCATTTCACATTCCAATTCATAGAAAATAAAATTATGTGGCAAAAGGTATTTTTAGCAAAACGATATATGATGTTTTTTATTGCGAAAAAAATGGTGCTAGTGGATTCAAGTTTAAGCATTTTTTACTATGATTAGAAGATTAGCACCGGTTGCCTAAATATTACCTGTTTATATGTACATATATATCGCGTGATTGAAATCAGAATGACGTATTTTCTGATTGTAGTCACGCGGTAAATTGTCAATGATAAATTGATAAATGATTACTAGTCCATGCAGCTTTTCAAGGGGATTGTCAGGTACTTTGAAAAATTACAAGATCCTCCGGGAACTATTTAAATACAATAATCTCTTAATCATCTGAACGTCTCTGATATTTTGGCACTTCACAATCAAAGTCTCTGATCACTGCAAACAAATTTTCATAAGATTTCAGATCTTCTTAGGTAAAAAAAATAGACATTTTTTTATGACGGTTTTTACTAATCCTGATTTGCATTGTATAAGATGGGAGGGCTTTATTTATTTCATCGATTACCTATCGAGATTATTAGCCACCATTATTAAAAACTTAATGTCGCGCAAGGGGTAGAGATGTAAAAAATTGTATAAAATTCGAGGTACGTGCAATTTAAAAACTACCACCTCTTGGACAAATACTTTTGAATAATCTCTTTTGAATTGAAACGGTGAATAAACGAGTCGATCCTAAACAACCGTCAGCCTGTGTGTGTGTGAAGTGGACAACCTTTTTCAACAAAAATTGACAAAACGATGAAACCGGTGCCCTTGAACTCATACTTCATTCTTCACGTTATTGTGCTTAAGAGTATAAAAAATACCACAGTCGGTAATAAAAAGTATAATTACCTTTTTAAACAGCTTGTAACATATACGATCAAATGAGAAGTCCCATTTAAAGCGCATATCATGTCAGCTTTCAATGAGACTTTTCTTTCGACTGTTCAGGCCAATTCCCATTTAAAAAAAGTTGATTATAGATTTTGTTATCGACTAGGTTGCGGATGAGTATGTAACGAGGTGTTTAGTTAATCTTAAGGTATTTCTGTCACTTGGTGTTCACTTCGCATAAGTTCGAGAAAAATGAGATAAAATAGCAAATATTTCTCGATGGTATAAAAATCTGAAAAAATGCATGCATATTAAAGATACTGAAAAGATTAATTTTGCATAATAATAATTTCAAGATGTTATTAACAAATTGATGAAAAAAAAATTGCTTAACAAATTTCCCGGAACTCCACTTTTCAGATTTTTTAATTTGCTTGGAATTTCTTTTTATATGGAAATAACTACAAAATTCAAAGTAAATTAAAAATCTGAAAAAATTCATACGTATTCAAAAAAAGTTATTGTATCATTTTCGTAATGAATAAATTAAGTTGTCGGATAATTTGTTAAACGATTAATTTTTTGTTTAATTTGTTAATAATATTTTGGATTTATTATTATGCGAAATCAATATTTTCAGTACCTTTAATATACATGAATTTTTTCAAATTTTTATACCATCGAGAAGTATTTGCAATTTTATCTCATTTTTCTCGAACTTATGCGAAATGAACACCAAGCGACAGACTACCTCAAGGTGGAGTGAAATTATTCAGTCGGTATCGAAAACTACAACTAACTTTTTTAATGGTGTGCATTTTTTCCAAATTCGAATCAAATGCACACGGTAATTTCGCGCCCGGAGGGAGTTTTTATTTTTTTCCCCAAAAATGAACACCTTTGAAAAAAATGTATCGGCAAATTGTAGCTATGTCTCTCGCACTTACAGCAGTTTCATTTCGCCTCAAGGTCATATGGTATACGCTCCTACCCACTTGGCCCGTGCCCAGCCGATAACGATCATTGCGATGAAAACTGATTTGATACCGCGGACAGCTGAAGAAACGGAAAATTTGTTTTCTTTTCGTCTGTCCGTGCTCCAAGAAAAGACAATTTTTGTTTTACTTTTTTTTTAATGCTGCTTGTTGTCTCGAAACGGCATTCATTACCCTGAGAATAAAAGTTGTTGAATTAACCAAATTCGCGGACATATACTACGTTCCAAGCTGTTATTGGGTTGGTACGACTAAAGCATTCTTTTGTTGAACAATTATTCGCTTCAGTCGATCAAAATATTTCGATTCAAACAAAAAATGTTATTGTACCAGCCAAATAATGCCATTGAACGCAGGTGAACGCGCCTTGGTTAATCCAACAAGGTCTTTTTCTCAGTGTACAGATTTTACTACCAATGGCGGTATCAACTTAAGGGAATTTGAAATATCCACCCACTCGCACCTACAGGTAACAAAGGGCTTTTCCGATTTTCTCCGAGTAACATATGGGTGAAAAATTAATTAGGTTTACGTAGTCGATGGATAGAGACAGCGGGAAAACCTAATTGTTTTTGTCCAAAACAATCAGTCTTTCGGAGAAAATTAGGGCAGGCGATTTGTTAACGACCGCGGAAATTTGGCAAGCCCTTAAGACCCTTTACCCCTGCCGGTTATAAAAGGGATATTTGATTTTTCTTTTTATGGTGCACACTTTTTCCAGTAATAATAATTAAAAATTTTCATACTGCCAACTCGGAATTTTCCGTTAATCACAAAGATTTCTTAGGAAGGAAAAAAATTATGGAAGACTTCATCAGTTTCAGGTGAAGAATTTGTGTTTAAAGAGAATTACGCGCAAGCAATGCTCATATTAAACAAATTTCGGGTATCATAAGAAGTTGTATTAGAATTGAACAGATTTTTTTCTTGTCAAACAGCATTTGCAACTGGCACTGCAAGGTGACTTTTCATTTTATTCTGGATGAACGGTTGCCTTGAAACTTGTGGTTCTTCCGATATTTTTGATCCTCTCGAATTTCTTGGGACCATTACACAATCGACCTGGATTTTCAGGGTTGTGTCCATTTTACATGAAGATTAATATTTTTATTTTGTTTTCAACAAAATACTTTTTTTACTCCGTCATTCAAACGCTACAACTCTTCCGATATTTTTATGTTAACAAAATAAATTTTAATAAAAGTTTACATGAAAATCATAAATACAGAAATAATTTCCATATGTTTGGGTAAAAAATTGAACATTGGGTCGAAAAAATTGTTCGAAAAATTCCATTCAAAAGCTACAACTTTTATGATGTAAATTTTTTACAAGTGAAAAAACAAAATATATTCATATTTATTGGTAAAAATTTGAACGTTATGGGTACTATAAAATTATTTGAAATATGCCATTAAAAAGCTCATATGGAATTGCAACTTTGATGTTGGGACTTTTTTTTGTGCAAGTGAATTATTTTCTTGTCAGTTATCAAGATACGCTTATTAACAAAAACATGGTATTTTTGTAATGTTGATTGTTAAAAATCCAAATAAATTCAGAGAAAAAGAGAGAATACCTTCAAGCGGTAGTAAAATGTGGCCAATTGTCGGATGAATCTGAAGGATCTGAAAAAGTGGCTGAATTGACAGAAAACGCCTCATTAGCAGGTATTAATGAACAAAATATTGTAAATTTGTTCTTAAAATCAAAACAACTGCCAGACGGTCTGTTTAATTTTTTGGTCAAAGTTCCTGACAATATATGCCCAAAGGAAAAAATACTGCTGTTATAACATGACTGATGTTACATTCAATGAATCAAACTCATTCAAATATTTGTCTTAAATCTTAAAAGAATGATCCTGAAGCATTATAGATTTAAAAATTATTAAGCACGTTACCGACTATCCCAAACGCAGATACGACTTTTGCAACCCCGCTGGTCTTGTTGCGTTGTCCGGCTCTGTTGCGATTTCCCATGTCGATCATATTGACCAAATCGCCGATTTCCTCTTGTGTATATTCAATTTTATCATCCACCACAGTTAGCTCTCTCGGCTCCATCCGATCAATTTTTAAGACGCGAAAACGTGTCAGCGTATTATTCGATCCCATCAAATAGAAACGCTGAAAGTAAAGAGGTTTTATCTGAGTTTAATCATTGCTATATTTTTTTTTCGTATGGACTATATCGATACACATAATAAATTCTTACAGATTTTGTTTCGTACAGTGCTATCTTCTGTATCGAAGATATTATCGGATGAAATATAATGTTTTGTCGACGTTGGCCCTCCATGATTTCTGGACACACACTTACAATATATTCTACAACACTTGTTCAACGATTGTCGAAGGATTGCTTACGGCGGAAGGGTATTTTTTACTATCGTTTGTAAACGATAAACAAATGACAGTGGTCACCATTGCACGTCACAATTCGGCACCGAATTATTAAAACATTAATCAAATACTAGAAAGGTAAATTTAAAAAATGTATGCAGCTGCGTGTTGAATAGTCACCAGTTTTAACACATAAAAGTTCAATTATAATTGGCTTAAAGCTGCGCGTATTACGACCGATAAAAAGTCACGACTAAATATTTTTCGTTCACCATTTATTTTCGAAGTGTCAAAAGTAGAAATTAATTACATCGTAATTTGTAGTATTGCAATATCCATGATAAAAAACCACCGTGGGATATTTAACCGAGTTAAAAGTTCGATTTTGGGAGGTTAGGAAACTCTTCGATCAAATCGACTATAGTTTATTGAACCGTTTCTCAACTATTATCTACAATCATTTACAATTCGAAGATACTGGGAGATAGCTACGGTACACTGGCGCTGCACGCGAGCCCTTCATTTTTGTGTTGCGAATTTAACGGTAATTTATATAATTACTATATATTCTTGGCAATAAAGTAACCGGCTGTGTTACCGGTTATTTTAGAAAATTACTGCTGCTAACCCCCAAAACTTTTGATCGTACTTTGAAAAGTCGAGGGTCGCTTATACTTTGTAAAAAATACAACAAGATGACGAAAACTTTCATTTTCTGTGAAGTAGTTGAGCCATTACATTCTGATTAAAAAAATACTATTCATATTTTTAGTTAATTATTATTTATCATGATATTTTATGATCATTATTGTAAAATTTACGGGTATAATTTATTATTATTATATTTTATGAAAATTGTTGGATAATTTAACATTTATTTTACAGATTAATTGCCATTAGCAAAATATCGTTCGTATCCGCGATTACTCGTTTGCCGTGCCATTTAACCAGTAACTCACGGACCCACATCGCTACTTCATTTCACAGCTGTTTAGAGCGCCTGTGCGTCGTCGGTTGCGCAACCAGCAAGGATGCCATCTTACCAATTCAACAATTTTACTGGTCGTCTCAGAGAATCAACGCATTTGCAACCACTTTATCCACTCGTAAGTAGTTTTTACAACGCACAGATTAAAGATTCAGCATAACCGTTCGTAGTTATCAAATAATCGAACTATTACGCCTGTAAGTTCGATGGGCCCGTAACTTTGAACTGCAGAAGCATACGACCAACCCCTATTGTCGCACGGACCATCGGTATATACGTACATTTTTATTTACCAAAAAAACGTTTCGTAATTGGCATTCGAACTGCGAGCATCTTCTCGTTAAGTTTAATCACCAAATATCGGAAAAGGATTTTGAGAATTCGTGTCCTCGGACGCTTCACACATAACCTCAACTTTGAAGGTCTTGCTCCAGTTTTTATTTCGTTATATAGAAATCGGGGCCATTTTCATGGATGGCAAGAATGTGATGGCTCACTTAAGGTGATGTGAAAAACCACTGCCGGTAACGAAAAATTGTCTTGCACTGAATTCCGTTTTCAGACTGCAATCTGCCGAGGAAAAAAAAAGATTGTCTTTCCCTGGGAAATTGGCTGATGCAGGGAAAGACAATTTTCTTTTTTCTCAGCGGTTTGCGTTGTCAAAGCGGCATTCAGTATGGTTTTTTTTACTAACTTGGTGTGGTGTAAGTGAGTTATACCACATCATCGTACGAACATATACAATACTGTATCTGCTAATAAAAACTGTAATCCGCTTTTCTCACAAATTCTGGCATGTATGGTCAAAAGAAAAGTCTTATCGAAAGTCAAGATGATATTTGCTCCCAATGAGATTTTTATTTTGACGGTACATGCAACAACCTGTACGAAAAGTTGATTACAGTTTTTGATACCGACCGAGTCTTGTATGGCTGGGGAGGAAGGTGTTTCAAGCAAACCACACAAAGGTGTGGTTTGCTCCACCAATCAGTAAATCTGAGGGTACAATACACCGTGTAGCACTTCAACGATTTATCTGAAATAATGATTACTCATACAAAAGAAAAAAAACTATATCGACAATATCCTATAGTGCAATAGCAAAACTTTGGATGTTAGGACATTAAATTGATTACACATGATACGCGTAGGGATTTCAAAATGTATCAAACACTCAATTAAGTTTGTAAATTCTAACTAAAATATTTTCTTAAAATAAATAAACGGTATTGCTGAGTTTAGTTATAATACAATTGAAACAATATGATATAAGCAACATGTCTGTCCAACTACCATGCTAATATAGTAAATATTACACGCGTTACTCATTAGAACTACACTTAACGTTTTTTTCCAGGGTGCTAAAATTTTCTCTGCTCCATCGTTAATGAAAACGTGCATATAATACAGACGTATCGATGCTCCGATGGTAACAAATCGCTTTCCCTATTTTCTCCGTGATGGTTGATGTTTCGACCGAAATGAAATTAGGTTTTTGTAGTCGATAGATATAAGTATGAAAACCTAATTTGCTTTTGCTCGTCGTATCAATCCTTTTGGAGAAAACAGGGAAGACGATTTGTTACTGACCGAGTTTGTACCACATGTTCTTAATGATAGACGTTTAGTCAAAATGTTGATGACCCTTGACAAAAAAAAAAATTAAATCACTTCATTACCGATCGAGTTGGTCTTACGTCGCTTTAAGAGTATGTGCAATACCGCGGTGGGTAATAAAAGCTGCAATCAACTTTTCTCACGGATTTTGGGAAGTACGGTCAAAAGAGAAGTCTCATCGGAAGCCGAGGTGATATCCGTTTCCGATGAGACTTCTCTTTTGACTGTACATACGAGAATTTGTGAGAAAAGCTGAATACAGTTTTTGGTCCCGACTGATACCCGGGATTGACGGGGAGGGCGGTTTTTCATATGGTCTTAAGGATACATCACACGGACCCAACTAAAAGTTTCATTTGATAACAATTTCAGTATTTCACGATATGCGAAAAATCTGAAAAAATCAGCCACATTAATGATGTCAAGACCTTTTATTTTACTATAAAAGTTAATTTTGCTATAAAAGTTAATAATAGATTATTTACAAAATTAATCGTTTAGAAAGGCATCCGACAACCTTTTATTTTCTAATTTTAAATTAAGTCATTGATTTTTTAGAATTCATATGGAATTGATAAAAATGTTCTTATATTTCAAAATGCTTTTTTCGAAAATTTGAGAAATCTATGTCGAATCACGGATTTCAGATATGTTTCCATTTTAACATTCCAACAGTTCTGTAGTTAAAAAATATGTTCAAAACGTAAAATTCAAAAATGTAAGAAAATTCTGAAAAATATCATGCGGCTTTTAGAAAGTTTACTTATTGAACATTATTGATTATTTATTAACCTTTTTTTTAATTCGTTAATGATTGCTAATGACATGCATGAAAAGCTCTACTTTCCGCGCCTGCCGAGAGTGGCGCTGGCGGGGCTTTGCAGCCATGAGTTTCATAATTTCCCGGAGCATGCGCAGATCGGCTCCTTTGCGTGCGATTTACTTGTACGCATGCGCAGTCCGGCTTTTACTTTTGCGTGCGATTGCTGGAAATTATTGCACGCTGCTCGCAGCGCCACAACCCGCCGGCACGGAGTAGCGCTCTCCTGCATTCGTTACATAAAATAGTATGCGCTACGTAAAAGCGGACTCCCGACGGAGGTTGTAAACTGGTCGCACTCGCCTTCTCTAGCGCTACACCAGCACTCAGCTTCGCCTCGTGCCGTTGTAACGCTCGATCCGGCTCGTGCGGCCACTTCCCAACCTTCGCCGAAAGTCCGCTTTTACGAACTAGTATCGCAATATACTATTTTGTCATTATTATTATGCAATAACTAAAAATATAAAAATTAAATTTCCGTATTATTACAGAAATTTCAAAAAGACAGAAAAACGTTTTTGACATTTAAAAAAAGTTTCGTTAGTCTTTATGGCAGAGAAATTCAAATTACATTTTTTAGTACCGACTGGTTTTTCGAACAATTTTCGCTATTAACTACTATATATATACTATAACAATGACGTTTATTGTGTTACTTGAATTACAGTCCGCCAACCGATTGGAGACTTCTGAACCACCAAAGATGATCTACGATACAATAAAAACTAAGCCTGTCGTTGCGACCAACGTCAGGGCAGCCAGTGGGGGTGTCCTTCCTGCAAAAATGCTTAAGACCATGCAGGAGTATCAGGTGAATAAGAATCTTTTTATTGAATTTCGGAAATGCCCAAGAGTGTTTATTATAACGTGATTTCTTTCTGTTACAGAAAAACATTGAAACTCCAGTATACACGATCAGGGGTGCACCTGATAAAATATTATTCGGCATTACCGTTGCTCTGACAATCGTAGGTCTGGGCATGTCGATCTCTTTCCTAACCAGAAGAGCATACCCGCCGCAGTAAAGCTTAATAAAGTATATTTATAAGCTTGGGAAATCTAGCCATATGTAGATCATGTAAGCTGTTGCAATAAATCAAGAAAAAACCTTATTTCCAACGCAGGTGGTGATCTTCATTTAATTTCGAACTCATGAACTTAAAAAAAAACATGCAAAAGTATAATTTTTTAAAATAATTATATTGGAGTCAAATGAACATTTTCTAATCCGGGAAACACGCGAGGAAATCTTTAAAAAATGGTATGCCACTTCATTCGCTTATCGAGAAAACCGTTCGAATTGCATATTTAAATACATTTAAAAAATGGGGAAAAAAATGAAAATGGACATAAGCACAATTGGCATTGAGTTTAAAGTACGATTGGTTGAGTTTGAGGTAATATGGTATACACCTCGCACCCAGTTGGTAACAACATCTATACGGAATGTAGTTTTGAAAACGTAGACCTCCGCGGAACAAAAAAATTGTCTTTCCCTGGGGAATCGACGGACGCAGGGAAAAACGATTTTCTTTTCCTTGGCGGTCAGCGGTCTCAAAACGGCATTAAGCACAATTTTTGATACCGTCGGCGGTATTTCACATCCCATGGGCTTACGCCACAGTAAGTGGGTAAAAAGGATGAATATTCCGTGATTTTTTTTCGGTAAATATACGCTTTGTCGATTTCATTTTTTAGGGTGGAAGGAGGATAACATCAAAGAACATTTATGCATTTTTTCATTCAATTTTATTGCTATGTATTTTTTTATCGGTCGGTGTAAACAATATTTTTTTAAAGTTCTTTCACCGTACCTCTAATTTCAACTTGTCATTTTATTAGAAACAAAAAAATTTTATTTCTTTTAAAAAATGGTATATAATGCGGTTCTTGATAAAGGGGAAATTTTTTTTTAAATATTGGAAAAATGGAGGCCATTGGAAAAAGGCATTTTTGAACATGGCATTATTATAAAAATCGGCATTTAGTAGATATCAGGGACACCGATCTTGAAAATCATGTTTTGAAAAAAACGCGTTCAAAGTTCGGCCGCACAGCTGCTAAAAGCCGCATTCGCTAAAAGCCACTTTCCACATAACGGTCTTTAACTTTTATAACTCGTTGAATTTCGACATAAAATTTTACGAAATATTGTTGACCCTATAAACTATTAGAAGAAAAAAGCAAAAAATAGAAAAATCGAAATTGCACCGTGACATAAATTTGTCAGGCAAAGGGAAATAGATTCCCTAGGCAACGAAAACTGTAATATATTTTTTCGGAAAAATTCGCACTATTCAAAAAGTTCATTGGAAAATTGCACATGCCTCTCTCGCATTCGCAGCCGTTTCACTTCACCTTGAAGAAACCCGATAAAAGTGTCTTCGACAAACGAAACGTTGAATTTTTTCACACAAAATGTGGGGTCACCCTTTCTCTTCATTTTTGTTCTACATGAGTATGATAGGGGATAAGTTGTTTGATACTGAATGCAAGGGAAACAGATAAAGCGGCGTGGATTTTATAACATTATAGATTAAACAATATTTCGGTCGTAAGCTTTATTATATTTATATCATTATAAACGTTACGATTATATAACATTCACTTAGAGATCATAAACATTATGAGTTTATGATCTGTAAGTGAAACAAGAAGAAAAGTTTGCATATTGCTTCCGTATTTTCTTCTGTCATCATTCACGAGGCTTCCTGCACGAGGAAGCCAAATTGGTCAATGTACATTCCGTTGGAGTACTTTATGTAAAGCGGTACAAAATTAAATTTGTTGCATTTTCGCGTGAACCCAATAAACGCATAGACAGCTATGACATTTACAGCTTACAGCTTTGCAGGAAGTTATAATAGTATAATATGCAACAAGGGAGGAAAGTGCGTTTTTTCACCGACGTGTGCTGTTGTGGTTTTGAATATCATATGGAATTGTAAGGATTGAAAGCAGAATTGAAACAAACATTTATTTCTTCGACAGCCCGCAAGCGAATTTTTTTTCAGTGTACGATATTTTTTTCCTGGGTATCCTTATTAAGGACATAAGGACTAAATTCTCATCCATGCGTTATCCTAGCAACGAAATAATAGTGGCCGCAAATTTGATCCGAAGGAGTAGGCCGATTATTTTCTTAGGTCGATGAATTTCGATTGCCTTGAGTCCACGGGGCTTCGTTGTAATGGCGACAGCATACCACACAGCCTTGCGTGTGACATTCAATGGTTGAGGCAAACACCTTTGTCCCTTGCGCTTCGCGACTCATTGCGATCATGTCGGTTTTGTTGATGGAAGACGCTAAATAAAAAAGTTACTCGTACTCAATACACAATTGTGACATCCGGAGTGGGTTTAGAGTGAATTAAAAAAAAAAAAAAATTGGTGTTAAATTAAGAGAAGATCAACGCTATGACAGATCCGGAAAGAACGCGGGATGTGGCAGGCAACACCGAAGATGACTTGAGGATTTTCGAAACTCTCTGTATATCGTCGCCACAACAGGTTTCCGAATACAAAAGTCACTAATTCGAAACGCACATGGACGATGAATCGTCATTATATTTCACTTCACGAATGTTTTATATTACAAGAAAACGCACGCATTTGTATACACGATGCTTTAATAAGTCAGCTTACAAAATAATTACAAAACATACACAGTGACCTTCCATTGTATTTAACTTATTAAAAATATTCTATATTTGTAACAATCGTAAATTGAGGCGGGTTATATACTGTGAATAAATCGGTCCGGTATGCTCATTATTACTGACATATTCTGTCACCCCGCTTGTCGAATACATATATTTTTATTGTAACATCGCTGATTTTTTAATCTGCAATATCGAGGAATTTCGAAATTAATTTACACTTCTTGCAAAGTTAACTTTATTCTGTACATTTTGCGGCGCTTGGCATTAGCCCGTTGGTTACGTTGCACGAACACGAACGAGAAAATATATTGACTTGAAGTGGAATAAAGGTGCGTTGCCATAGTGTTTCAGTGGATCGATTACACTCGTCATTCCGCGACGGAGTCTTCGATGACAAACGAGAATCAGTTTAATACTCATTATTTTGTAAACATTTCAAGAACACAACATTCTTTATTAAATTTAATTTTTTTAGTTCTGAACATGATTTGAGGCTTTTTCCCACATAATAATAAATAAGGGAGAGCCCACTTAGCAATAAACACAAATGCGGGACGTTTATTCCGGCTGAAGTCGATTTACTTCGTTTATATGATACAACATTATTAAGAAAAGGGCATGTTTATTTGATTTTAGCAGACATTACCTAAAAAAGTTTACATTAATGTCATATACTTATGAGAAAAAACCGAATGTGCGGTTAAAAACACACTGTAAAAGTGAAAAGTGGGGACGTACTCCTGGAAGTTTGGATAAGAGAGGATGGCTGTTAATTATTGGTATGAAATATTAAATTTTTTTTAAACAAATGTAAAATGTTATTGTTCATATTCTAAGAATTATACATTTAGTTTATGGTAAAACTGAAATCAGAAGTGACCACTGTAGCAGAGTTCAACATCGAACAATCTCCCGAATACTGCACTCGGAGAAAAAATTTGCATATATTATATACAAGTATATAAGCTCAGATAGGGGTGACTGGGACCAAATGGGAAAGCTAAGCGAAATACGTTGCTGTCACGATACCAACACTGTATACTTATTGTTTCCAACAAAAAATTCTATTCGTAAGATCGATTTCGAGCGTTTTCCTAGCAAGTAGAGATACAAAAAAAAACCGAGAAAACACTGAGTTCTTTTGTGCTAATTAAAGCACTCAAAAAGGAGGCGAAGCACTGAAACATCACCGAAATTGTCACCGGTTTGAGACTAAAAAGTGCAGTGCTTTTATTGCACTTACATAGTTGCTGATAGTTTGCAACTATGTAAACACGTATGTTTTTATAGCGTAATTAGCATCATAATACATTCATTATGATAATAAAAATAGTAGGGCAGTCGTAGTATGAAAAAAAAATCGACAATCTCGCTGTTATATTTTCGGAACTGCCCTCGGGCGGGGTCGAACCTGTGACCTACCTAAACTATCTATACTTAGAATTGTGCTTGCTAACCCCTGCGCTATCGAAGACATTTCCCTTTCTCATATTTTATCGACATATATGTAGTGTGAATATTCAAATAAAAATAAATTATGTACTATAAAAATTGAGCGGATTGACAATTAAGCTAGTGAATGAGTGAAGTCGTATAAAATTAAAGGGGTTAACTGTCGATCAAGGGAATCAATTTCAATAGATCATTAAGGAGGCCGACATAAAGTGGGTATACAAAAATTACTATAGTAGAAAATTAAGCAGCTTCATTTTTCGTCCAGATAATAATTGTTCATACAGTGGATACCTTAATAGGGTCATCGGTCGGTCAAGCTGTAAAAATTAAACTAGGACTTCACTAGCTATAGCAAAATTAAGGGGGCTAGCTTCCAATGAAGTTTGAACATGATTTATGACGTCAAAAAAGCAGGCCAATTTCGATTGACGATTGTCGATTGAGCTAATGAACTCGAATAGTACATTAAGGACATTCACTTATGAGCAAGGTAGTACAGGCATTGATATAGTAGAAAATCAAGAACGTTCATCAGTCTGGGTCAACTTAAAAATGACTTACACAGTACAGGATTAACGGAGTCGACTATTCGGCAAGCTAAAGCAGCATCCGAATCTAAATTAAGGGTTTTGACAGGTAATCAAGGTAAAGATGATTAAACGATTTGTATCGTTGAAAATGAAGGAGATGAACGACTAACGATCGGGCTGGAGAATAGGAATTGTCGATTAAGGGGGTTGAAGGCGATCATTATTATAAAATTATCATTACAATAAAAAATATCAATAAAACTAGAAAATAAGTCCGAACGTAGATAATAATGGTAGCGGATTGGCGGTAAGCTAATACATTTTTGCACACAACGTTAAGGGGGTCAATTGTTAAATCCCCTTCAATATTGTATTTAAATTTCTGGGTTGATTGCCGGTTCACGGCCATTATTCCTACGAACAGGCTCATTCACTAGCTAGAATAAAAGTCATCCCCTTTGATTTAGACCGCAAATTACTATTAGGTAAAAACAGGGTGAATGCCCTTAATTTTCTTCGATATTAATTATTTAAATATAATTACCGTTTGTCAACCTCCTTAATCTGTGATTTCGAGTTCTCTAGCTAGATCGTTAGTCATTCACCCCCTTCATTTTGAACGATTCAAACGTTTCAATTGTTTTCCTATTTTGATAACCTGTCAAGATCCTTAATTATACATTCGGATTCTTTATCAGTTTCGAAAGTAGTCAATCCCTTCAATTGTCCACTGTTCAAGTCATTTCCCGGTCGATCCAGCGTAAACCTCCTTATTTTACTACTATATTAATAATTTGCCTACCCTGATCGTAAGACCCTCTCAATGTTCTATTCAAATTGGTTAGTTCAGTTGACAGTTATCTTTTTTTCAACCCCACACAGTTTTTAATTTTCTTGAAAGTCTACCCCTGTAATTTTTTTCCGTTCATAATGTACCATTCAAACTAATTTTCAGTTTTATTGACATTTTATCGTCTTAATGTTTTATGGCATGAATAATTTTTAGCGCGTCCGAGTGCGAATTCCTTTCATTACGCACAACCGAGCGTAAGCGAAAAGAAGTGCCTTATATATTCGTCATCGCAAAATCTGTTACTGTCTGAAAACTAAATGATATCAGTATAACTTTGCCTTTTGACCATTTTATAAGTGATTTCAATAGATTTTAGCG